>JASFAX010001414.1:0-50904 GCA_030737875.1 Allium sativum
GGGATCTATCTACTGTATTCTGATTCTTAAGCATGTATATTTACCATATCATAGATTATATTTCTAATGTTTATAAAATGAGTTTGCCAATGGTAAAAGGCTGCTATTATACTGTTATTTATTATTGCGATGTATTTTTTTTTAATTTTTAATTAATGTTTCATATTGGGTTGATTATTATTTTGGCACAAACAACTTCAGGTTTGAATGTTCGAGACGAAAACAAATATCTGTTAATTCTTCCTGGTTTTAGCTGGGTATTGTCTGTCCATATCGAAAAATAATTTAGTTCTGTTTCATTTTTTTGGTCCAGTAGTTTGTTAGTTTGTTATGTGCGTTTGCCTTTGTGCTAAATGTACTTCGCCTAGACTGTTGTGTTTTCAGTTTCCCAATTGCTGATTTCATGTACATTTTTTTGTGGGTACCCTGTTTAAGTTTGACTTTCATCTGATCTGTACATACCATGCAGGTGTTTGGTTGAAAGTTAGATCACATATGTCATATAGCGGCAAAATATGAAACTAGGTGATGTTTACTTTATTGTTCAATATATTTTTGATAAAATTCGTTTTAAATTCCAACAAAAATGTTAATCGCCAATCATGGTGATGTTATGCTTTAGTTTCTAATTATAAAGTGTGCATCATCGATAATGCTATTTGCAAAACATGTTCATTTAATATAACAAGCATAATAAGATATGTAACATGTAATGTTTGTTTTAAGATGATGTGTTATGTTTTTGTTCATTTAAATATCATGTTTACAAATCATTATAGTTTCCTTCTCCTTCATACTTTCGTCGCAATAACAATATATATGAGCTTGCACCTCTAATGATTTTTTTTCGCAGTCCCACCGTGGACTGCAAGGTTGGAAAGTTTGGATTGATGTGGCGGTGGATCCTGATGCTTTCTTGTGGAAGCCGAATTCCGAAATGACTACCATTGGAGAAGCTGTTGGATTAAATGTGGCTTGGAATAAAAATTATGTTGCCTTCAGTTAGAGTGCTTTCGTAGGGTATGCTCATGTATCTTTTGTGGACAAAGCTTCTATCTTTCTTGTGTGTTAGATCGATGTATGTATTTTGAAACGGTTATGTTTTTTGTGATGGGTTTAGTTGGTGATGTACTATGTGTATGTTGATCGAATATTATGTTAATTAATATATATGAATGATTCCGTATAGTTATATTTGTTGCATTGAAATATGAATCATGTTAGTATTAATATATATGAATTCTTTATATTAGTAAGGTGTATATAAGTTACAACAGCGAAAAAAAGTTGTAATAAATCATTTTACAACGGTGAGTAAAAGTTGTTAAATAACCTATTTCACAACGGTGTTGCAACGGTGCAAAAATGTTGTAAAAGATATATGTATTTTACAACTTCTTAATACACGATGGTGGCTTCACCGTTGTAAAAACCTTTTACAACATTTTTCCACCGTTGTAATATGGTATATTTCACAACGGTGTTGCAACGGTGCAGAAACGTTGTAAAAGATATAAGTATATTACAACTTCTTAATACATGACGGTGGATCCACTGTTGTAAAAACCTTTTACAACGTTTTTGCACTATTGTAATATGGTATATTTGTTGTAGTGTTCCACTCTCTAACAACACTATAACTGATGCTGAGTGTGGAAAGCTTGTGGATGATATCAGAGACAAGTTACAAGGATGGAGATCTAAATTGTTGTCTTTTGCAGGTAGAGTTGAATTAGTTCACAAAGTGATAACTTCAAAAATTAGATTTTGGCTGCAAACTTTCCAAATCCTTGACTGTTCCATTGCCAAGATTAACACAGTGTGTGCCAATTTCATTTGGAAAGGTGGACTGCACAAAATAAGTTACAAACTGCTTTGCAGGCCAAAGAAAGAAGGTGGAGTTGGGCTTAAAAACTTATTTGAGCTAAAAAAGGCCTATTGGCTTAAATTAACATGGAAACTTATATCCTCTTATAATTTATGGACTGTCTGGATGCGAGCACGGTATATGAAGGCAAATTTCTGGACTGCAAGCATAGATAACAATTCCTCAGTTATATGGAAAAACTGTATGAAGTTCAGGACTGAACTTATATCTAATACACAACATGAAATTGCAAATGGCAACACAACAGATCTCTGGAGTGACCCATGGCTAAATGGTAAAAGCTTAATTGATAGACTTGGCTGGGATTGCTATTTTGCATATGGTGCACCAAACGTGTCAGTCAACTCGATCATATCTAATCAAAACTGGCAGTGCAGTAACAACTTGGTTGTTCGAAACTTAACTGAAGAAATTAATGCAAAGCCTATTTATCCTGAACGAAGTGAAGACAAATGGTGTTGAAAAAGACGACAACTTTAGGCTTGGGGAAGTTTGGGAAAGCATCAGAACGATACACCCTACGGTTCGATGGAGCAAAGTGATATGGACACGCACTACACACCTAAAATGGCACATACTCTATACAAGGCAATTTTGGGTCGTTTGCCAACCAAAGAACGGTTGTGTAGCTAGGGAATTCTTGAAGAAGACAGATGTGTGTTGTGTAACAGATTTCCTAAAACACAGAAACACCTATTTTTCGAATGTAGCTTCAACAGGCGTCTATGGGCGATACAGAAACTTAAATGTTTCAACACTGAACAAATAGGCAGTCTAGAAGAAGAAATTGATTACCTGAACAATTGAAGTCACATGTCGAAGATGATGATAGAGAACGACAAGGTTTTCCTCACAGCCACAGTATGGCAAACATGAAGAACGCAACGCCCGTGTTTTCAAGAAGAAGAATAGAGATGTATTAGTTAATTCGGCCATAATTAACAGAGAGATCGCTGTGGTAATTGGAAGAATTAACACGAAGCTTCTTACCAGTGCAACGGAATGAGAACGATTGCTATTAGATAGGTGGAGCTGGAAGGAAGCGATTGGAGGAAGGAGATGAGAGAATTTACGTCCGCCATGAAGGATTTCTGCGTAACCTTAATTTATCTTTTCGTTTGCCTTTTCAAAGAATGTAGAGGATGAACGAAAAGTGGTGAGTTGGATGTATCTGTAATATACTCATAGTTATAAACGGGTTTGTATTTGTGGGTCGAGACGGCTTTTGGGCTTTAATAAATTTATTAACCCAGTTTCTATATATATATATGTATATATATATATATATATATATATATATATATATATATATATAACTATAAACCAATTTATGTGTAAATCATCCAAAAAACCATCACACAACATTAAATCATTATTTATCAGTTCTGAAATATGTGAATAAAATTATAGAACTAGACAGAGTTAGCAAGTTTACGCACCTTGATCGTTAATCGTTAAATAACTATTAACGATCGATGATTCGAATCGAGCATTTTAATTTCCCATAAACCCAAAGGAGATCCAAATGACTTCACACTAGTTTCATTATGTAGCTTACGCCTATATGATCCTAACGAATCATGATTCGTTATATTTCGTTAATGTATGAGCAAGAAACAATAACTTAAAGTTACTACATTAATTTGTTTGTAATTTAAACTTAATTAAATTCAAATTGGGCTATACTATATTTTTGTTTTGTCGGCCCATTATCCCTTAGACTAGTAACCGCATATCTCTCTTCTCTCTTCTATGAAACAAGTCTCCAATCGTTCCATTTTCTACCCCATATCTTTAACTGGCAACCGCGTTTTTTTCTATTTTCTATTTCTCTTTTTTTTTATTTGGGCTTTGCTTGGTCAAGCCCATCCACAAGTTACAAACCCAGACCCATGTCACGTAATATATCTGATCCACTCCAGAAGGAATACTTTCATCTTCTCCACACCGCTCCACATCCATCTCTACAAAACAAACCCATCCTCTGAATATATGAGAACAACCATGCAGTATTACATGCCCCAAGTCCACTTCACTTCCTTCTTATGACTCACGTAAATTCCCGAAATACTAATTAAGACACTCAGACCATTTCCTTCGTCTACATTCATCCCACTGCTCCCCTCCTATAACCGATATATACAGTGCATGTTCCTTCCCCTATTCACGAAATAAAGGACCCTGCTTGTTATTGCCGAATACCCGCATCTCTCTTCCCATGTTTAACTCTCCATCACCTTCAAAGCTGACCCATTATTCCATTTTCTCCTCGACATCGTGAAAACGAACCCCTCACTCCTTACTGAAAATTGCCACATTGGCTACTGTTTCTTCCTACGGTGAAGAAGAGAGAAATAAGTTGCTGAGAAGTGAAGAGAATGAGGAGGTGGGAAACGAAATAACGTGGTGCTTTACATTTTCATGCGCATAGTTGTAGTGAACTATCGAATGGTTTGTCTCCAGGAAACGGAAATGGTTGTGAGGATGCGCAAGTCCAGTCTTCCTTCTAGCATAACGAAGCATATCTCCATCCCAATTAAGCAACGTACACAGAAGATAAGAAAGTGCTAGTCAGAGATATTTTTTTAAAAGTTTGGTGTACCCTGTTACATAAAACTCTGTCTACCTACTGACTGCTACCGACAAAAATAAAAATACCATTGAGATGAGAAATGTGTCACCATCCCAAAAATATAATAAAATAGACAAGTTAACTTATTCTGTGAAACCCCGAAACGTTGATATAGGTTATAAAATACTTCAAAATAAAAAGTTGCTTATTTTCAAAATAAAAATTACAGAAAAATTCTATAAATTAAATTAAGTATACGTTTCAAAAATATCGTCCAAAATCGAAATCAATATTTGATTATATTAGATAATCGTTATATTTTATAAACGATTCCATACCGACTTTCCGAAAATTTGATTTGGACATAACTCACAATATATAAGACGAATTCTTCATTTTTCACTTTTATTAGAAAATTGTAGCTCAACTGATTCGAATGTTTCTTGTTTCGAAGAAATCTGACTTATAACAAATCCTATATAATCGTTTAAAGTTCAAAATTCAATATCACGAACAACCGCAACGTTACGAGCTCGAATTATAATTATATTATAATTTATACATTCAAATGCCGTTTTATATAAATATACTTGTTATTATAACGCGAATATAAACTTAATTAAATGTCTTAAATAATCCAATCCACATAATATAGCCAATTCAATTATTTTCGACTTTTCAAAAATTAATATTAATTAAATGTTCAAATATTTGAACTCAAAGTATTTAAATTATCAAACTAATATATTAAAATAATTAAACTAATTAATTGTTAAATTGCAATAAAAATCCGAGACGTTACATTCCTTCCCCTTTAAAAGAATTTCGACCCCGAAATTACTATGCTGGAAAAATGTTCCAACTCTATAAAATACTAGGTTAAAAATATTTTATTTTACTTCTTAATTTCAGTTTCAATTGAACCTATTAATTATAATATTAATTTATTCTTATTAACGAAAATTTTCAAAAATTCTAAAATGTTGTCTAACATCTTAAATTTTCAAAAAAATCGCCAATGTCTCCTTTGCACGGCTCAGTCAGTACAACTACAACTCGCCTCCCTAGGCTTTCTTTAATCCAAAAGGAAATAAAACAGCCAAGTGACTTGCCAAACTGGCTCATAAACCTCATACTCATATAAAATATAAACTTGTACCTTTTTGTCGGGCAGTCAACTCTATCTCTTCTATTTGTTATCACTTCAGCATGTATCAATGCATTCCTAATTGATCTCCACTCAATTCTTGAACCAAACCATTTGCTTATAACAAAGCCAAATTTTTACTCAACAATCCAGTCCCATTCCAGATCATCTCTAATCCTGTCAACCTTTATTTTACTTAGTAAGTTAAGTTCCAAATTATTTATTTACTTTTACCATTTAAATTTATTTAACTTTATAAGTTCAATTTTAAATTTCAGAATTCAAATTCCTGAATTTTTATTTCAAATTAGTTTGAAATCATTTATAATTACATATAATAATAGCAATTCGAAACTTTTGAATTTTTTTGAACAACTTGTTTCCCCAAAACAATTCAAAAACAAAAGACTTGGTAGTAATCTGTCACTTAGAAATTTGAAAATGAACACTGAAGATTTCGCGATCCATCATCGGTATTATTTTCTAGTCATCGAAGTGAGTTCAATACTATATCACTTTCAAAACATATTCTTAAATACTTTCATTTTGAAATCAATTCAAAATACCTTTTCAACATTTGGAAAACACTTTCAAATTCCCTTAGGATTTTAAAATTTCCAAATATTTAATCCAAATTTTACATACACTACTTTTCCAAGTTCCCAGAGTTTTAATCCCAATTCTGGTTTATCTTCCGATTTAACTCATCCTAATTTTGTATCTTACACTTATACGAATTCCGATCGGTTATATATAACCATTAATTATAATCTTACTCGATTATAATTACAACTAACACCTCCAATATATGTATATATTATAATAATTTCAATATATATATTTCTTTTGTATCAAAATATAATTTTGGTTAAAATTATTTCATTTACCTCTTTCTAAAACATACTGTGTTGGTTCATCGTATTTGAACGTTTAGAAACCCATGTCGATCTTGTGGTGCCCCACGGTCGACCAGAATTCGTAAGTCACCCGACCAATAAATCTCCATAATATAAAACAATTCTATATGAATATACAAATACGTTCACTCGTATATACACACTCAAACTCAATCTAGGGTATTACTAACCCCATTTCTATCGAGTTACGCCACAGAACCAAGGTAATTACCCAACCTTCGGCTCTGACACCACTGCAACGACCAAAGGGTTTTCAACTCCAAAAATCAACACAAAACCCCATGTCGACTATTCGAGCATCAAAAATACCAGATCATTAGTAGAAAGAAGTTAGAGGGTGAGGAATAGAAAGAGAGAAATTTAGAATGGAAGAAGAAGAAGATCACAACATTACAAAATCAGAGTAAACACGAATCTCATAGAGGAACGAATAAAATATAATATATCAAAACTTTTGAAATACAAAACTATGTTTATACTTACATATATCATCAGAGTACATCACATGTATATCACAGCGGAAATAAACTCTATATAGATCGAACAGTTGAAGCATCCTGCTCCAAGCTCTTCCCAATATCTGTAAAATCTCGACTACTTGACCGCCAGTATAAATTTGGGCACCCAAGAGTTTAGGGTAAAACAAAACAAAATAAACTCTAGGTCAGTCATGTGACTGGTGCGAGTAAACTCTAATCATTCCGGTTTAACTTTTCCAAAATTCTTTTAAGAGTAATGATAATCATAAGACCCATCGCACATAAACACGGATGGTTTGTACCTTACCATAACCCAAAACATTCTTTTAAAACAATACTTTTCTGATATTATAATAATTTCTAAATCAAGTAAATAACAATCTAACAGAATGCTTTCATCTCATGCTCTACATATATAATATACAATCAAAACCTGCGGGCTCTTATTAAAGAATGGATTTTTCACTATGACAAGGTATGGAACAACCTTCCGATCGGTGTACTCTAGAAGCGATACACTGGAGTTCAACTATAACATCTTGTAACTCAGCCACACATAACCGGCCATTCATTTCGCTTGAATGTTCCGAATATATTGTCATCTTACGGTTGGTATACCAACATAACCGTTCCCAGGAGATATAGAAATAAAAGAAGTAACAAATATGAATATTCTCTAGATGGTGACAATATACCCTAATTGGGTGCGACCTACTTAGCCATGCTGCTTGCCAGATCACATTTCATTTACTTCGAATGCCACATCGTTAATTGATAGACTTGGCTGGGATATCGACACTCAGACAACTATTCAACATAACTAATTCCTAGTCAGTTTCTAATGTTCTTAAATCTTTTTATTAATTTCTTATTTACAAAACTGTTTTACACAACTTTTTATTCTGTTTACGAATCCACTTCTTTATGGAAATCTTTGATAACCATTACATAACATTAAATCATTATTTATCAGTTCTGAAATATGTGAATAAAATTATAGAATTGGACAGAGTTAGCGAGTTTACGTGTAACGACCCGTATTTTTATGGGTAATAATTAATTTATTTAATTATTTAAAATAGGGATATAGAGAATTAAATGGGTATTTAATTAAAATATATAGATTATTTAATTAGTTTAAATAATAGAATAATATATTTAATTCAGAAATAATCAAAAATAGTGCAATTCACAATATAGGGTGAATTGGATTATTTAAAATATATATAATTCAGTTTAGAGTTGAATTATATTAGTGAATATATTATTTAAACGAAGTTTGAACATATAATTGTATTATAAATATAATCGAGCTCGAAATGGCGTGGCAGTTCGCTATTTGGCGATTTGAACTTCAACTGGAGATACAGAATCCGCTTTAAATCGGATTTCTGTGAAACAAGAATCGTGTGGAGCTGGTGAAGTATATTTTTCCAATAGAAGAGAAAAATCGAGATTTCGCTTTATAGACTGTAAGATATGACCAAATCAACTTTTCAAATAGTCGCTATTAAATCGCTATGAGCCATAACGATATATTTAATTATACTTAAATATTCGTATCGAATTTGGACAAATCCTCCTAAACGTAGTTATAATTCAATTTTTAGAATTTTACTGTAATTTTTAATTAATTAAAAATGCAAAATTTTATTTGGAGTATTTTGCACCCTATATCAACATTTTAGGGTTTCATAATATAAGTTAATCTACCAATATTATTATATTTTTGGGATAGTGAAGCATTACTCGACACGACGGTATTTTTGTTATTGTAGGCAGAAATCCGTATGGTAACAAAACGAGTGCCGAAATCATTTAAACTTAAATAACAAAGAAACAGAAATAAGGTGAAATTAAAGACAAACTATCCCTAAAACGAAAAATCATTTCGGTGGTCAAAAAGAAGGCCACGCAATCCTTTGTTTCAGCCACAAATTCTGTGTGTCCTCAAACCAAAAATGTGGCATCCTCTAAATCATAGAAACACCCTATATAATAACTACTTAACAACCCTAACCTATTCTCGTTTCATTTCTCCGATCCAACAAACCAGCCGCCACGAGAAACTCTCAGCCATAATTTCGATCGAAGAAAAATCCAATAGAAATCCAAATAAATTACTACAAATCAAGGGAATCACATATTCGAAATCTCCACAGCCTTCTCTTCGATCTTGTGTGTGTATTTCTGGGATCAGCCCATTTTTCTGGTCACTGTAAATTAAACAACGTGAGCAGAGTTTGCAAAAGGGTGGAGAAATGGGGCGGTGAGAAGCAGGTTTGATGAGGAGTTAATCGACTTCGATTTGGGGAGATCTGGTAGTTGAGTTCGGTGATCTATAGAAGGAAATGGCGGAGTAATGGATGAGTTAGGGGGAAACAAGGATACGACAGTGGCCATGTTTCCTTGCATTGTAATGTTTACTGGACGACGTGATTTCCGACGATTGTTTTCAAGGTCGTTTAAAGAGGCAGTGGGAGGGAGACCGTAGCCGTGGAGTTGGAGATAGGAAGAAAAGGAGATGAGGAGGTGAACGCTGGAGAGGTTGGGAATTTTCGTGGCAGGAAGAAGTTGCGTTGAGGGGTAAATGAAGGTTGGTTATTAGTTTTGAGATGGAAAGTTGAAGGATCGGTAATGGCCTGTATTGAGAGGAGTAAAATCGGGAAATGCTGGGGTGGAAGACGGTTCTACAGGGAAGCGGATTTGAGTAGTATGTTATGCAATGGGCCAAAATCAAAGAATTTGATAAAACAAGATCTGTTAGGATCGTAGGGACGACGACTACATAATGGAACTGACTGGAGGTGGATTGGAGCTCGTTACAATTTATAGTAAAATAAATTGTCCGTCTGAATCAACAGACGCAAATCGTTATTTAACGGTTAACGCAAAATGTGAGTAAAACTCACCAACTCTGAAAAATTATATTTTTATAACATATTTTTAGAACTGATAATTATCTGTTGATTGCTGTGTGTTAACTGTTTGGTTGAATTGCTTATGTATTGGGTGAAATTTTAGATAACGATATATATATAAATCGTTAATCAAATATTGATTATGTTTAGCAGAATATTTCATATTGAAATGAAATCGATGTTAATTTTATTGTTTAACATCTGTGATGCAGGGAAACAGGTTGGAGGAATCCAACTAGATTCCTTAATATTTATTTTACTGTTTTTCATATATTGTGATATATAATATGTTGTTGACTATGTGCGTTTGAACGATATCGATCACTGTTGTTTGGTATTTTAAATACCGTAAGAAAACCCTGGGACGAAAAAGGAAAAATTTCAATAACTATATTGAAATAAAATATTTTATAAAATCGAAAGATTTTATATAGAAGGAAGATTTCAAACTGTATATTGAAATAGAATATTTATAAAATCAAGGTATTTTATAAAGGGAAATATTTGTAAAACAAATAGAAATGAAAAGGATATATTTGTAAAACATTTACAAATAGAAATGAAAATGATATATTTGTAAACCATTTACAAATAGATTTGGAAAGGGAGTATTGTAAAACATTTACAAGTAGAATGTTAAAGAAAATATTTATTTTTTAAATAAATAGGATTGGAAAAAAGATATTTATGCAGAAAATAAATAGAGTTATAAAAGGAGATATTTATGTAGAAAATAAGTAGAGTTATAAAAGGAATTTATTGGAAAATGAAAAAGAATGTTATATAAGGAGATATTTAGCAGATGAATAGAATTTTACATCAAGAAAGTTTAGACCCGTGCTTCGCACGTAGGTATAACATGATATGGATTTAAAGCAAAGATTTTAAATAAAATCTATTGTAACCAATAGATTGAAAATATTTATTTATAAATAATATTTTATAAATTTAATAAAATATTTATCATTGGATAAATAGAGTATATAAGTCGGGACTTATATAGAGAAGTAAGAATCGATTTCAACATCGATATTTGAAACTGAATATGGACGAAGAGTGAATCAAATATTTGTTATTTGAAAAAGAGTTAATCAAATTGAGTTAACCAAATAGAGTAAGTTGATTAGAGTTAATTATAAGAGTTAGTCGATTAGAGTTAACCAGTTAGAGTTAACCAATTAGAGTTAACCAGTTAGAGTTAATCAGTTAGAGTTAATCGATTAGAGTTAATCAAACAAGAGTTAGTCGAATGTTTGTTATTCGAATAGAGTTAATTAAATTATAGTTAGTCGGATTAGAGTTATTCGAATATAGTTTATTCGAAGAAAAGAAGTTATAGAATATTTGTTATTCGAAAGAAATTATCGAATATTAGTTATTCGAAAGGGTTATCGAATATTAGTTATTCGGAAGAAGTTATCGAATATTAGTTATTCGAAAGGGTTATCGAATGTTAGTTATTCGAAAGGAGTTAGTCGAATATTGGTTATTCGGATAGAGTTAAAGGAGTAATTGAATGTAGTTTATTCGAAAAGAGAGATTATCGAATATCGTTTATTCGAAAGAAAGAGCTATCGAATATAAGTTATTCGAAGTGAGTTAATCGAATATAAGTTATTCGAAGAGAGATAATCGAATATTAGTTATTCGAAGGAGTAAATCGAATATTAGTTATTCGAAGAGAGTAAATCGTCAAACCCGATTATATCGAATTCGGGAAAGTACATATAATTTTCGATGTTTAAATCAAGATTTATTTATTTATAAATTAGGCGTTTTATTCACATTAAAGAATAAAAGTTATAATGGAAGTTAGATATTTCGACAGTAGGGATTATAACGTTAGTGTTATATCAATGTTTTCAATGAAGAAGTGGATTCATAAATAGAATCCGAGAGTTAAGTAAGGAAGTTTGTTAAAGATTTAAAAGATAAACTTTGACTATTTCGAAGTTAAAACGTTGTTCAGTTTAGGTCTGAGAGGTAATTATACCCCAACTTGATTGACTTCCTTCTTAACTAAGGAATGATAAGGTTTGATAGTGAAGGATGGTTAAGAGAATTTAGTTAATGAGTGAAATGGTTTGAGTTGGCATGGCAATGTTTGATTTAAACATCGGTTTAAACCAAGTGAAGGATTTTTGGAAATGTTTTCCAAATAAGAATAAGAAATGTTTTCTGATAATAGAAAATAAGAATTTAGAATATATGGAAACAAGAGATAAGTAAATTAATGAACTAAAGAGAATAAATGTTAAATGTTAAATGATGATTGGTCGATATAATTTCCATCTGGAAATAATATCGTTGTTTGCACACCTGTTTTTCTTTGATAGTTAAATCACCGACTATCAAAATTTTGACCATTTTAACGTTGTTAATATGGAGAGACCGATTGGATTATTATCCGAAGAACCACTCTGTATTGGCATAAGCATTGCGAATCATATATGCCAAAGATAATTGAAGATGGAGTAAAGAGCAAGGGCTGTTTTATAAATCTTAGGTATAGATTGCCTAAGATGGATGTACTGAATGGTGCCTTCGGTTTGTCCAATCCCAGGACAACTTGTATGGACGAATGTCTGACAGAGTATATTTAATAGATCGCGTAAGTTGATCTCATCAAATGTATTTACGTTTGGTGGCGGAGAAATTCGTTTCTCTTAGCTGTATACCCGTTGTATTTTTGGGGAAATCAATTTGTGATTTGGCGGGTATGATGATGTGACATTCAAAGTGAATAAATGTGTGATCTGTCAGAGATAAGCATGGCCTCTAGCCTCACAACCGGGAAATGACAAAAATTGGGCAGGCAACATGGCTACGTAGGTCGCACCTATTAGGGTGTATATTCATCTGATCTAGAGTTTCATTTTGTTAGCCCATTTTGTGAACTGGGCAACACAAAGTCAAGATGTGAAATATTGAAGAACTTGAAAAACACTGAAGCGGGTCGGATCGGAGCAGTGTAGTGATTCGGATCGAATAATGTCTGCTGTTCGGATCGGTGAACTATTGTTGTTGGAATCAGAGAGGCTCGGCTGTTCGGATCGGAGAGCAACCTACTTCCAGTCGGATCGGAAAGCAACCTACTTCAAGTTGGAACGGAGAGCAACTTGCAACGAAGACAGATCGGAGCGGAGCAGAGTAAAAACAATAATTAGTCCTAAGTTAACCCGGGTTGGATCGGGTACTCCGATCCGAACCCCTTGTGCACACCCTTCCGATCCGAGCCTGTCTTCCACGTCACTCCCCTGCATGAGCGCCTGGTTATTCGGAGCGGCTATGACCAGTTCCTACCCACAACGTCCACTGCTCTGTTGCGTTTTCAACATAGAAATCCATCCGAACCCGAGGCTGATGGGATGGATGACACGTGGCTCCGATCCGGATCGGGTTCTGAGCAAATTCTCACCTATAAATACCCTGTTTGGAGACAAAGAAAAGGATCTTTTTTCTGGCACTTTGAGAGTTCAACCACCTTCATAACCTTGATTCCAGCACTCCCAAAAAATCCAAATTTTCTTTCATTATTTGTTTTTAGACAATTGAGTGATTGTAAGTGAGTTGTGAGAGAAATTCAGTGAATATTTCATTGTAATTGCAACTACATCATTGAATATAGTGAAAGACAAGTGGACGTAGGCATTCCTTCGCCGAACCACTATAAATCCTGTGTGTTCATTTTACTTTTGATCTTGTTTTATTCTGCTTTTGGTCAATTTGGGTGTTAGAACCACTTTTTGGTCTAATATTTTGGTGCTTTCACTGAGAACCATCTGAATTCTTTGTTTTTTGGGATTATCGTTCTACTTTTTGGACCGTTGAGTTCAAAGAAGTTAATCCTCAAGTTCCGACGCTCTTGGATATTTGTTGAAGTGATTGTTGAAGAACCATGGCCAAAGGAAAAGGCAAAGAAGTTCAATCTGGTCGAGGAAATGGAGCTGGCGAAGATCAGCAAAATGCGGTTGTGACAAGGTCTCGTGGGCAGAGTTCAGCAGCAGGACGAACCGATGCAGGAAACCCGAACCGCCTTCAGGGGGAGAGCTCCGATCCGATCCGGGTAGGAGATTCTGAAGCAGTGCATTCCCCCAACCTGAACCGACCCGAGCAGCTTGCCATGTACCGACCCGACCAGGCTCCCCAGCTCCGAACCGACCCGATCACCCATCTCCGATCCGATCCGACACTTGGTGATGTTGGAACCTCTACTCGAGTCCCTACGAATGCTCCGATTCCAGCCACCAGGGTCAATGATCAGGTCAATCCATCTGCGCCCATTACTCAAGGAGATTTCTCGCGCCTACTTGACATGCTTGAGAGTACTAGGGAGGCTATGAAAATCCACGAGCGCACCAATCTCATGATGCAAGAAAATATGAGACTCATGAGCAGGGAAATTAGCGAACTCCATAGACAGAGAACCCCATCACCGGTTCGTCACACACCAGTGGATCAGTCTTCTTCTTCCGAGGAAGTGCGGCCCCGTGAACGAAGGCCGCTCGAACGACCTCAGAATTTGGAGCAGCTGACATTCAGATCTTTGGGGTCTCGCGAGGATATTGTGCGAGCACTAGGAAACAATGATCCCACTCGGGGGCAAAGGCTCCAGTCTCCTCCTCCCGAGATCGACCGGGAGCGTAGGGAACGGAGTAGAGCAGAAGCAGCTCAAAGAAGAAGGGCATCTCCTGAACGGGAGCCCAGAAGGAACCCGGATACCAGAGCCAGGGAACCTGAACGGCCCCTAACTAATGCTGATGTACAGGCAATGGTGCACCAGATTATGTCCGAGAGCCGGAACTATACCAACGAAGATTATGGCATTGAGCGAAGCCATACTCCTTTCACTGACGACATCCTCGACTTTCAGTTTCCCCGGCGTTTTATCCTGCCGCAGATGGACAAGTACAATGGGAGAACTGATCCGGGACAGCATTTGATGCGATACTCGTGGCTCATGAATGTTGCTGCTGCCCCTGATGCAGTGAAGTGTAAAGCATTCCCGATCTATTTAGAAGATGTGGCGCTGTTCTGGTTTACCCGACTTCCCCCTCATTCGGTTTCGAATTATAGGGAACTGAGCGAACGTTTTATGAATCAGTTCCGACTTCATACCCAAAAGTCCAAAAGTGTTATTGAATTATCAAGAATTAAGCAGGCGCCAGGAGAGTCTTTGAGGTCATATCTTGACCGTTTTAACTTAGTTGTGACTGAAGTTAGTGACCCGCATGAGCCCACCATTTTGATGGCATTAAAGGAAGGAGTCGATCCTGAATCCGAGTTTGGAGATTACCTTTCTGGGAAGACTCCCTCAACGAGAGAGATATTCTATGAAAAGGCCGATATTTATTTAAGACGAGAGGAAGCCAGGGCAAACCGAAAGAGAAAGTCTGAAGCGGCATCAAAAGAAAATGTTCAGAGTAACGTCGCCGTGAAGCAGTATGGGGAAAGTTCCGGAAAAGTTGAAGTGAATGTGGGAAACAAGAGTGGAAACGACAATTCTGGAAACGGGGGCAACAACAATAACCGTAATGCGAATGGTAACAGAAGAAACAGAAATAGGGGAAGTGATCCTAGCAAAAGGCCCCGATTCCAGACCTATGAGAATTATACACCGTTGAACGACACTCTGGAGAATATTTACCTGGATACATACAATGTTTTGCAATACAAAAGACCGCCACCTCGTGACTCGACCGAGAAAGAAATGGCAACTGGGAAGTTTTGTTTGTTTCATGGAACTCATGGGCATTAAACCAATGAATGTCGGCATTTGAGAGATGTGATTGAGAAGCTGCTGCGTGAAGGGAAACTGGATGAATATAAGGTTGCCCCGAGGGACAGGGGGCAAGGAGAGCAGGCTCCAAAACAGATCCAACCTGCTCCCAAGCCTACAGCGCAGCAGAAAGGCAAGGGAATTGTTATCAACTCCATAGTGGGTGGACCTCACCCAGCAATCCGTAGCTTTAGAGCAATGGATCAATATGTAAATGCTGCCAAGCACGTAGATGTGAATGAAGGTGATGATTTGGAAGATATCGCCCCCATAAAACAACAGAAGACAATGTTTGACGACGTGGTATTCCGCAGCAGAGATAATACTGGGATTCAGTCACCCACCGATGATCCGTTGGTCATTACTACCACCATTGGGCCGGCCTTGGTTCATAAGGTGTTAGTAGACAACGGAAGTTCCATTAATATTTTGTTTAAAAAGTCATTCGATCAGATGAAGCTTGAATATGAAGATTTGAAGCCATGTGAAGGATGGATCAGAGGCTTCAACGGGGCGTCAACAGCTCCCATGGGATACATAGAATTGCCCGTGACCTTGGGGCAAGGAGAACGCAGAAGAGTGCGGATGCTTCAGTTCGTAGTGTTGGACGTAGATTTGCCTTATAATGCATTTTTGGGGAGGCCTGCCCTTGCTGAATTCAGAGCTTGTATCGCCTCTTGGTGTTTATTGCTTAAGTTCCCAACCGAAGCCGGAACTGGAGTAATGAGAGGGGATCAAGTTTCCGAACGGGCCTGCTATGTTGCCGAATTAAAGGGAAAGGACTTAACATCGAGAGTAAAGATGCCTCGCCTCCCCCAAAGGGGGGCTCGGCGTAGCAATTAGAGAGATCGACCCCGAAGGAGTTTCCCAAAGGAACGCCTGAAGACCTGGATCCCAGAAAAGACGAGGAACCAGAGATTAGAAATGCAACTCCTAATGAAGTGACAGTGGAAATTCCCGTTGATGAAGTTGATCCAACAAGAGTTTTGAAGATTGGCTCTCAACTGGATCCACGTCGAGCCAAAGAACTAACGGACTTCTTGAAGGCGAACTTGGACGTGTTTTCCTGGACCCACGCTGACATGTGTGGGATATCGCCATCCATTATAAGTCACAAACTAAATGTAAACCCGAAACATCCGCCTGTGAAGCAAAAGAGACGTATGCTGGGCCCAGAGAGGTCGGCTGCTCTCAAGGAGGAAGTGGAGAAGCTAAAGCAGAACAGATTTATTCGAGATTCGACATATCCCGACTGGATATCGAATCCCGTCTTGGTAAAGAAGCCGAATGGAAAGTGGCGGACTTGCATTGATTTTTCAGATTTGAACAAAGCTTGCCCAAAAGATAGTTTCCCACTTCCCAGGATTGACCAGCTTGTAGATTCGACAGCAGGTCATGAACTTCTCTCTTTCATGGATGCATATTCTGGGTACAACCAAATTCCTATGCACGTGCCAGATCAAGAACATACGAGCTTCATTACAAATTTGGGATTATATTGTTATGTCGTAATGCCATTCGGATTGAAAAACGCCAGAGCCACTTATCAGCGCTTGGTGAACAGAATGTTTTATAATCAAATAGGGAAGACTATGGAAGTTTACGTGGATGATATGCTTGTCAAATCGAAACAGTCCTCCAGCCATACGCAAGACTTGGCGGAAATGTTTGGTATCCTGCGAAAGTATTGGATGAAGTTGAATCCTTTGAAATGCTCATTTGGAGTGGCATCGGGAAAGTTCCTAGGCTTCATTATAAGCTCCCGAGGAATTGAAATCAATCCTAGCCAAATAGCAGCGATTAGAAACATTGAAGAGCCGAGGAGAATTAAAGATGTCCAAAGTCTTACAGGGAAAGTAGCTGCGCTGAGTAGATTTATCTCTAAAGCCACAGATAAATGCGTCCCGTTTTTTGATCTGATTAAAAGGGGAAAGAAGAACTTCGAGTGGACTCCGGACTGTGTTGAGGCCTTTCGAAATTTATTGGAACTGCTAGAGAAACCGCCGATTTTGTCAAAGCCAGTGGATCACGAAGAATTGTTTGTTTACTTGGCAGTCTCGGCTCACACCGTTAGCACAACCCTGGTTCGAGAAGAAGACAAAGTACAAAAGCCAGTATATTATGTAAGCAAGAAATTAGCAGCGGCAGAGCGCAACTACCCAAAGATTGAGAAGCTCGCTTACAGCCTCCTAATCGCATCCCGAAAACTTCGTCACTATTTCCAAGCTCATCCAATAACCATATACACTGACCAGCCCCTAAGGTAGGTGTTGCAGAGACCCGAAGCATCGGGAAGGTTGATCAAATGGAATATAGAATTAAGTCAGTTTGATTTAAATTTTCAACCACAAAGGTCGATCAGGGGGCAAGCTCTGGCAGACTTTATAGCAGAGTTCACCATCCCAGAGGAGGAAGTAATCGATGACAGAGTGGTTAAGTCCGAGGATGAGTTAAAGATAGATCCATGGAAACTATACACAGATGGAGCCAAGAACGACCGACGGTCCGGAGCTGGAATCGTCTTAGTCACTCCTGAAGGACGATCGTTATATTATGCTCTACAATTAGAATTCTCGGCGACTAACAATGACTCTGAATACGAAGCCCTGATTGCCGGGCTGAAGCTTGCTATAGACCTCGGAATAAAATTGTTGGACATATTCTGTGACTCTAAAATCGTTGTTTGCCAAGTGCGAGAGGAATTTGTGGCTCGGGGACCTCGACTTATCGCCTACCTTAGGAAAGTGAGAGAGCTATTGAGCAACTTAGAGCGGTACAATATAACACATATCCCGAGAGCCGAAAACCAGAAGGCGGATAGGCTGGCAAAGCTGGCTAGTTCCGACAATCCAGAAAAGACTGAAATAATTCCAATTGAAACGTTGGAATCGCCAAGCTTTGAGTCGATGGAAATTGAGTTCGCTTTCGAAGTGGAACCGGAGAAAGAGTCATGGATGACCCCAATTAAGAACTTCCTTAAGAATGGGACACTCCCATCAAAGAAGAGTGAGAAAAGGGCTATAGTTCGCAAGGCTACCAGATATGTCATACAAGATGATATTCTTTATAGACAAGGATTTTCTATGCCCCTGTTACGATGTATAGCACACGACGACATCAAACGTGTACTGAGAGAAGTGCACGAAGGTGAGTGTGGGGATCATACAGGAGGTCAGACTTTAGCGAAAAAGATATTGCGATATGGATACTTCTGGCCCACAATTAATAAAGATGCGGCTGATTACTCACGACGCTGCGATAAGTGCCAGAGATTCGCTAAAATCCCCAGAGCACCGTCGACCCAACTCAAATCAATGGTGAGTCCTTGGCCATTTGCCACGTGGGGAATTGACATCATTGGAGTTCTACCGATTGCTAAAGGAGGAGCGAAATATGCAATAGTCGCTGTGGACTATTTTACGAAGTGGGTGGAAGCTGAGCCCTTACCCAAAATCACGGCAAGAAAGGTGATAAGTTTCGTGGTTAGAAATATTATATGTCGGTTCGGGATCCCAAGGACCATTATAACTGACAACGGAACCCAGTTTGATGGTACTGAATTCAGAAATTTCTGCCAGAAGTATAAGATCGACAAGAGATACACTGCGGTTGCTTATCCGCGGTCGAATGGGCAAGTTGAGGCAATAAACAAAGTAATAAAATCCATCCTCAAGAAACGGTTAGAGCGCGCAAAGGCAAAATGGGTTGACGAATTGCCCCTAGCTTTGTGGGCATATCGGACAACATTTAAGACGACTACTGGTCATACCCCTTTCTCTCTCTCTTTTGGCTCAGAAGCAGTAATTCCAGTTGATCTTGAAGTTCCTTCCCACAGGGTGACGTATTATGACCCGATGACGAATCGGTCACTCTTACCTGAGTCTCTTGATGAAGTTGAAGAAAAAAGGGACGAAGCAGATTTGCGTGTGGCAAGACATCGACGTCAGATGGCACGCTATTACGACAAAAAAGTTCGCCTTAGGACTTTTGAACCAGGAGATTTGGTGCTAAAGAGAGTCTTTCCATCCCTTCCTCACCTCGGTCCAAAGTGTGAAGGATCCTTTGTCATCCAACGGAAACTTGAAAAAGGTACCTTCAAGTTAACGACCGTAGATGGCGAAGAAGTCCCTAGAGCATGGAATGCCCAACACTTGATGCGATATTTGGATTAGAAATGTTGTACTCTTTGTTATTTTTCTTATGAACTCTGTAATAAGGCACGACTTGCCTTGGGAAAATCTGATGATATGAATAAAGGACTATAAAGTGGATGTAGGCTACGACTTAGCCGAACCACTATAAAAATATCGTGTGTTATTTACTTTTATGCATTATATATACATTCATCGACTATTCTGTTGTGATTATGGATTATAAGATGATTCAAAACCTGAAAAGGTTGAAAACAGTTTAAACATAAGAAAAAGCACAACGACTATTTGTGCGACAAGACATAAAAGAATGAGAAAACGACATTCTTAACTCTAACTCTCCAGAGAGAGAGAGAGAGTATAAAAGCGTCTCCGACTGAGCGCTGAGAAAGAGATCCTTCCCCGCTGAAAGACCGGGGAATGAATAGATTGCTGAGCTTGAACTCTAACTCTCCAGAGAGAGAGAGAGAGTATAAAAGGACGGGAAGACGACGTCCTCTGAGGCATGAAGGTACACCCAGACAAGGGACCGCCTCAGTAAGAACTCTAACCTGAGTATAAGACAGGAGAGTATAAAAGAAATGCCAGAAAAAACGACAGGCATCGACAACACAGAAAATGCTATCCCGTCAGAAAATCAGGAGCATTCAGATTGCTTGATTAAGCCTTAAATAATTTTTGAGAATTGACTGGGGGTATATGTGTATACACATATCTCCTCCCTCCGTAGCTTCATTTCATAACTATAGTAAGACATGCATTTTCACATAAGTGCAGAACTACTGGCAAACAGACATTACAGAAAATGAATTATTTTTTATTTACGAATGAATGAATTTGTACAGGAAAATAGCTAAAAAAGAAGGTGCAAGAACCACTCTTGTAGCAGCAACTATTGATCTACCAAATACTAAAACAATGCAAGACAACCCACTATTTAGATTTCGAGTGAGCCTTGGACTTCTTGGCGGCTTTCTCCGCATCCTTTGCCTCTTTCTCGGCCTCTGTCAAGATTCGTTTTGATTTCTTCTTTCCTGAAGATGCGGTGCTGGAACCGGTTGACTTCTTCCCGGAGGGCGGAGCGCTGGAATCAAGAGAAGATTTTTTAGCGAGTTCCTCTGTAATAGATCTAGTTGAGAGCTTAACAACTAACCTTGATCCCGCATCCACAACTGCGAGAGGCTTGAGGGCTTCAGGGTCTAGTTCTTCGGCTTTTAATTGCAAGCGTTTATCTTGATCAGCTTTCATTGCAGCCAAAGTAACATCATCGGCATTTTTTGACTCCCCGACCATTGCCACCTCTGGATCTTCCTCATGTCCTCCGTCACCGCCATCATCCTTTAAAGCTGCTATCATTTCTTCATCATGGGGAATGTCAGCCTTAGACGGCTCGCTTCCTTCTTCCAAGTCTATAGGAGCAGCCTTGTCCTTCCCTCCTTTTGCCTTTTCCGTAGGCTCTGCCCCAGAGGCGGCTCCTTGAGTCACATCAGTCTTTTCGGATGGCTCAATACCTACAGAGTGAGAAGCAACAGTTATCAACTCAGGCGAAAATAATGGGTTTTTCATCGATTTCTCAATCACATGGCGAAAGGTAGAAATAGCCTTGATGAATTGAGGAGAAAAGGTAGGGATACCTTCCGAAGACTTCTCAGCGGGGGTAACTGTTGTCTCTGATGCCATTTCAAGGATTGGGGATAGCAGAGTTGTTCGAGGGATTCCCGGGTGTTCAGGATCATATCCCTCTACTTCAGGAGTTGCGGGGGCAGCAGAAGAGGAACCAATCTCGGGAATGTTTTTCTGTTTAGTCCTCCGCCTCTCTTCTTCCATAGCATCAGCAATGAGGCGGCGCCCTTCAGCTAGGCGTTCTGGCTCATCATCCCTCAAGTATTTTTCCATTAGCTTATCCTCATCGATGGAATCGACTTTGAGCTCCTCTTTTTCCCACTCAACGATCTGATTCCATACTTGAACTAGAGTGGATGGGTAATCCTCGATCCAAGAAATGTTTCGGCGACGGATGATATGTGCGAAGAATTCAATCATTAATTCGCCGAAACCCTGAATATCTGCCTCCGCCTCTGACAATTGTTTGCGGGCCTCCTCAGTAGATTTCATAACACACTCAACGTTGCCCTCTGCCAGGGCAGCTCTGTTCTCTGCCTCCAGTAGCTTTGAAGCCAAGTCAGCGTTTTTCTTTTCTAGCTCAGCATTCCTCCTTGCCAACTCGGCATTTTTCCGTTCAAGATCAGAGTAAGCAAGGCGCGTCTTAGCGGCTTCTGACTTAGCATCATCAGCTTGCTTTTTTAACTCAGAACGCTCTTGAGTATGAGATTCAAGCAAGTCATGATAACGTTTTTGCATATCTTCAAATTGTTGTTTGAAGTTGGTAGCGTCCCTCTGAGCAATAGCAAGCTGGGCCTGTGTATCCTCCAAATCTTTTCCTAGGTTCTTTAAGGCCTTTGCATCTTCTTCCGCGGTTTTTTGCATTGAATCAGCATTCGTGATTAGAGTACGGATAATTCTAGAAAGGTTACGTGAATATTTGAACATTTCAGAATACTGTTTTTCAACCGCGTCTATCTTTGCTTTAGCCTTGTCTGCCCACCTGGAAGAAATAGGTTCGAGGGCAGGTAAAAAAGTCAAAGTCTCGAAGTAATGTTCGGGAAATTGCTCCTTCAAATACGCCCGCTTGATTGCAGTTTCCGCATCTAGTGGTGGAGGAGCGGGGATCGTCAATTCAGTGTCCCTGTGTGTGGAGGATTCAATAGTTTCTTTATCTGTCCTAGGCCGTTTAGTAGCAGGGACCTTGTGTTTACTTCGAGACTCAGTATCTTTTGGAGGACTTCTCTCTCTGCTGCGCTTCTCGTGGGAAGAGGCGGAGTCTTTCGATTGTGGTCTGTCCTCTTCCCTACGACTTTGATAACCTTTATGTTTCTCTTGGTCCGACCGAACAGGAGAGCGAGAACGTGAGGGTCGAGAGCGATAGGGTTCATAAGGCCTTCTCTCCTCCCTACCGCGATCATCGCGGCGATCATACTCGATATCCTGAGGTGGATTAGACATGCTACGGCGAAGCTTCCTGATATCATAGTAAGATCAGGACATCGTGCCTGCACAATAAGACAAATGAAATTCAAAATCAATAGTTTCACAGAGAGAGAGGTGCAATGAATGCTAATGCTATTGTGTAAAGCGTGTCCTAAGTGGTGTGTTTCCCCCCAACCAACCCGAGTCTGAAGCTAGACTAGTACAGGCAGGCTCTTTGGCCTTAGCAGGAGTGGTCTCTTCAGAAGAGGTGAAGACTAAAGGATCCTTCCTAAAATCCTCTGAAGTGTATATAGTTTCAGGTAAGGGGAGATCCCCCAAACCCTGGAATAATGGGTCATCAGTACTAGGGACATCTCCCTCGGAAGCATTAAGTGGCGACTCTTTGGAAGATGTTGACCTTTCCAGAGAAGTAGCCTCCTCGGGGGCAATATATCCTTCACGATGCTTTTCGGCTAGGTTAGCCAATTCGTCATCTTGAGTAGAAGATGGAGAAGGTGAAGTTTGAAGAGGCACTCCCGAACCTTCTCCTGTCTCTGGGACTACATCCACTGGAGGAATATATACGTAAGTAGCCGTCCCATGACCGATACTACGAAAGACGGATAACAGCCCATGAAAATGAAGATATTCGTCCTTAAGGACTTCATCAATAGTCAGGAATTTCTGGTCGCCATTAAGAAGCTGGTGCATCCGGTCAAAGAACACCTGATCTGATATTTGTTTTGGATTGTCGACTGCAAACAAAAAGAAAATTGAGTTAAGGCAATGACTTGAAGGTATAGAGCCAAGATGTAGATGGTCAGTGCTTTACTTGATTTCGTCCATCTCCTGGCACACCCAGGTTGTCGCTTTACATAAAACCATTCCAGTCTGGAATCTCCAGCTTTACTGCTGAATGGCGCTGAGATTATCTTCCTCTTGGGAACAGACTCAAAATAGCAGAAAGAAGGAGTCTCTCGAGTCTGATGCTTGAAGTTATAGAAGAAATGAACGTCATCGAAAGTGAGCTCTATGCCTAAGATCTCACGGTATGCTATGTATAAAGTGTGCAAGTAGGCATAAGAATTGGGATGCAACTGCATGGGGGCAATCTGCATTTGTCTTAGAAAATCTACGATGAAGGGAGAAAAGGGAGGGATAGCACCGACCATGCACATCAACCGGGTGATTGCCATATATCCTTCCGGAGGATTGTGGGGACGATCAGATCTCGAAGGCACTAGAGTGTCCTTTTTCATTATCCCGTACTTTAAGAAAATTCGGATAAGTCGGTCGTTGTCGATTGTTGATTCAACGGAATCTGGAGGTGATTCCAATATGACAACCGATTCAAACTCATCAGGAGCCCGGTCGTCACCAATCCCTCCTTCCTCCTCAAAACCTAGAGAAACTTCATTCTCTGAAGACATCTCGTCACTTTCACGATTTCCAACCCCGTAGTCTGAACCCTCATTATTCCATTCTGGATCGGACGGAGAAGATATGTCCTCGAGAGTAATTTTGTTAGAGGTTTCTGGGGCTTCTTTCCTCTCAGCTAGTCTGGAAGAGCGTCTGGGTCTCATGGTCATAAAACTATTGAAGAAGCAATAACACAAATTAGAGCAAATAAGCCCGTATCCCCCCATGCATGTGTGCAAACTAAAGTGTAAACAATGTATACGGAAAGTGCAAAGTAAATGTTTAAAAGTGCGACGAAATTTTTTTGGCAAAATATAAGGAGTTGAAGTAGTTCTTGATGTCCAGTTACGTTTGCAAGGCACTATCCTAACTGTCCATTAGGTTGAAGATTATGCCAAAAGTTGATTGGGCCAGTTAAACAAGTTCTTATGCATTAAGGTGAACTGCTTTTCGGTTCGGTTCGGGCGCGCTTATGGGGATCGGATCGGGGATGCGGCCTCGACTTGGGCTCGGATAAACTGTGGAACTCAGAAATCAAAATCGGATCGGTTCGGAGGTAGAGTCCCCTAACGGTTCGGATCGGATCACATAGTCATACTTCTCCTCCCTTTTATCTTATGGTCCGACCCGATCCGGTTAGGCAAGCTCCCTTTCCCCCTTCCTTAAATACTTGCTCCGACCCGATCCGATCTCCTGGATTTCTTTTCTTTTTTCTTTCTTTACTTGCCCCGACCCGGTCTGACCTCCTGAATTTCCTTCCTTCTTCCCTTGTTTTTTCACCTTCCATATCCCTCCGAACCGAACCGATTCCCTATTATCTCCTTCTTCTCCTTCACCCTCTTTCTTCCCTAACCGACGCCAAGGCCAATTTCGTGCCAGTCACTCAAATCAAAGCCAAGAAATCATACGCTGGCGCACTCAACAACGGATTCTAATCCCCTCCATTCCAACCTCGAGATGGCGACGAGTCTACTGGCGACTATGACGAGGGGGGTCACGGTGGCAAGGTCATCAGAGTTTCATACTCAAATCATCCTAATCGTCTACGAATCCGAATCGAAATCAATTAAAGAAGGAATTTTTCAAAGTTTTATAACCTACCGGTGTAATTACTTCGAGAATTAAGAGGAATTTTGATGTTTCACGAATTAAGTTTTTTCTCGCTTTGCAGAACTTGGGGAGTAAAACAGTAAAAGTGAGAGAAGGAAGAAGACTCAGCTTATATAGAGGAGTAGAGTGTCCATTCGTCTCCCCATTCAGATCGGCAGCCCAGTAGAAGAACCCCCGTTCAGATCGGATGGACAGTCCAGAAGCAAAGATTGGCCCAATAGTCCAATGAAAGATGGAGAGAAGAAGGGGTCTGTTCGGATCGGAATCCGAACCGAACCGAGTTCTTTAGCTCAGCAACGAATTAAATTGAAATTTGGAGAAAAAGATGAAAACACAAGGAAAATCAAAAGAAAAATCACCTCGAAGAGCGTTGTGCAATGATAGTCAAAGCATGCTCCGTCCCCAACAGAAGCATCCTTTGAGGGGGCAAAATGTTAGCCCACTTTGTGAACTGGGCAACACAAAGTCAAGATGTGAAATATTGAGGAACTTGAAAAACACTGAAGCGGGTCGGATCGGAGCAGTGTAGTGGTTCGGATCGAATAATGTCTGCTGTTCGGATCGGTGAACTATTGTTGTTGGAATCAGAGAGGTTCGGCTATTCGGATCGGAGAGCAACCTACTTCCAGTCGGATCGGAAAGCAACCTACTTCAAGTTGGAACGGAGAGCAACTTGCAACGAAGACAGATCGGAGCGGAGCAGAGTAAAAACAATAATTAATCCTAAGTTAACCCGGGTCGGATCGGGTACTCCGATCCGAACCCCTTGTGCACACCCTTCCGATCCGAGCCTGTCTTCCACGTCACTCCCCTGCATGAGCGCCTGGTTATTCGGAGCGGCTATGACCAGTTCCTACCCACAACGTCCACTGCTCTGATGCGTTGTCAACATAGAAATCCATCCGAACCCGAGGCTGATGGGATGGATGACACGTAGCTCCGATCCGGATCGGGCTCTGAGAAAATTCTCACCTATAAATACCCTGTCTGGAGACAAAGAAAAGGATCTTTTTTCTGGCACTTTGAGAGTTCAACCACCTTCATAACCTTGATTCCAGCACTCCCGAAAAATCCAAATTTTCTTTCATTATTTGTTTTTAGACAATTAAGTGATTGTAAGTGAGTTGTGAGAGAAATTCAGTGAATATTTCATTGTAATTGCAACTACATCATTGAATATAGTGAAAGACAAGTGGACGTAGGCATTCCTTCGCCGAACCACTATAAATCCTGTGTGTTCATTTTACTTTTGATCTTGTTTTATTTTGCTTTTGGTCAATTTGGGTGTTAGAACCACTTTTTGGTCTAACACATTTACTTCTAAAAATCTATTGTCGATGTTATCCCATTCGGGAAACGGTTGCCGGTCCCAACCGTTGGTGATATACAATCGATACACTCAAGTGAAATGAGTGGTCGGTCATGTGTGGCCGGGTTGCAAGATGTTCTTGTTGAACCCAGTGTATTCCTCTCTAGAGGTACACTATCAGAAGGTGGTTCCATACCTTGTCATAGTTGGAAATCCATTACCCAATACGTGCTTGCGATTTTGATTGTGTACTATGTATGTAGAACGTGAGATGAAAGCGTTTCTTCTAGATGATTATTATTATTGTGGTTGATAAACATTATTATAATATCAAAAGAGTTTTGATATAAAGATTAGTTTGGATTATCATAAGGGAAAAACCCGTTCCATTATACGACGTGGTTTTTTGAGATATCGTTTAATGGCTCAAACTGTTTTAAACTATTTTACTCATACCAGTCCCAGGACTGACCCAGAGTTTATTTTATTTTGTTTCCCTAAACTCTTGGGTGCCCAATTTTGTACGGGCAGTCAAGTAGTCGGGATTTACAGATTCTTGAAGAGCTGGAGCAGGAAGCTTCAGGATCATATAGCTATTATTTATTTCCGCTGTGTTGTAAGTGTTGTACTTTGGAAATGATATGTATATTCAAGTACAGATTTATATTTCTAAGTTATTACATATATTATACGTTATTCGCTCCGCTGTGAGGTTCGTGTTACTCTGATGTTGTGTTCTTCTTCTATTCTAAGTTTTTATCTTATCTATTCTCACCCTCTGTTTTCTTTCTATTAGTTTTCTGTTTTCCAGTACAATGTGGGTGGACTTGTGTTATTTGGTCAGCTCAAATTGGACCGGAATTTCAGGACACTACAGCTGGTATCAGAGCAAAGGTTAAGTAATTACCTTGGCTCTGTGGCGTGATGCAGTAGAGATGGGGTTAGTAATACCCTATATTGAGTTTGAGTGTATATATATGAGCACGTATTTGTTATTCGATATAAAAAATTGTTTTATATTGTGAAGAATTATTGGTTGAGTGGCTTATGAATTCTGGTCGATACAGTAATGCAAACTGTGTTGATAGGTGTTTCTAAACACTCGAACACGATGGGTCAACACAATATGTTTTGAAAAGAGGATAAATGTAAATAAGTTTACCCAGAGTATATTTTGATATAGAGAAGATATATATATTGGAATGAATATATATTGGATATATTGGTTGTTATTATAATCGAGTAAGATTATAAATTAAACGGTTATGTAAATAACCAATCAAAAGTCGCATAAGTATTACGATATGAATTAAATCTGAATTTAAATCAGAATTAAAGTTAAAACCTTGGAAATTTGGAAAGGTGTTTGTAAATGAATTTGAATTGAATATAAGAGAATTTTAAAATCCTGGGAGATTTTAAAATCCTGGGAGATTTTAAATTATTTTACAAACATTGGGAATAGTATTTTGAAAATGGATTTCAAATTAGAAGTGTTTTAGACATGGTTTTGAAAAGTGATATAGTATTGAACTCACTTCGGTCGTTGGGAAATAAATTCTGATGATGACAGCTGCATCATCAGTGTTCATTTTCGAGTTGTTGAGTGACGGAATACTACCGAAAAGGATTTAGTTTTTGAATTATTTTGAGAGAAACAAGTTGTTTGAAATCCAAAAAGGGATATTGGGTTTTAGAAAAGCAATGTTGTTTAAAACTCTCAGGAAGAGACTGTTTGAATCAAAAACAAATTTAAATAGAAATGTGTGAAACCAAGCTGGAACTGAATTGAAACCAATTAACTGGAAATTGAATTGGATACGATATATCAAGTAGAATCAGATTTTGAATTGTGAGATAGAATTTGAAATGATATTGGATTGATGAGTTAAGAAAAAAAATCGAAAATGGAACTTTGATTTGAAATTGAATTCGACTTAGGTATAAGCGAATGGTTGGATTTGTGGATAAAACAGATTGGAATTTGATTGGGATGACCCTTGTATCTGCTGAATTGATAATAGGTGGAAAGGATATAATGATATGCCGACAAAAATGTACAAGTTTATATCTCTATTGGATATAAGATTTATGAGCCGAATTGACAAGCCGCTTAGTTGTTTGATTTTCTTTTGGGTTGGAGATGGCCCAGAGAGGCGAGTTGGAGTTTGAGCTATTGACCAGTACAAAGGAGGTGCTGGCAAAAAATTTTGAAAGGTTAAGGTATTAGAAAATTTTCAGGATTTTTGAAAATATTCGTTAATAGAAATAAATTAATATTTTAATTAATTAAATTGGTTCAGTTGAAACTGAAATGAAGAATTGAACAGATAAGTTCTAACTAGTCAATAGGGTTTGTTTTCTACCTTAGCAATTTTGAGGACGAAATTATTTTAAGTGGCGAAGAATGTAACGACCCGTATTTTCATGGGTAATAATTAATTTATCTAATTATTTAAAATAGGGATATAGAGAATTAAATGGGTATTTAATTAAAATATATAGATTATTTAATTAATTTAAATAATAGAATAATATATTTAATTCAGAAATAATAAAAAATAGTGGAATTCAAAAATAAGGTGAATTGGATTATTTAAAATATATATAATTCAGTTTAGAGTTGAATTATGTTAGCGAATATATTATTTAAACGAAGTTTGAACGTATAATTATATTATAAATATAATCGAGCTCGAAATGGCGCGGCAGTTCGTTATTTGGCGATTCAAACTTCAACTGGAGATATAGAATCCGTTTTAAGTCGGATTTCTGTGAAACAAGAAATGTGTGGAGCTGGTGAAGTATAATTTTTCTAATGGAAGAGAAAAATCGAGATTTCGCTTTATTGATTGTAAGATATGACCAAATCAACTTTTCAAATAGTCGCTATGAAATCACTATGAGCCATAACGATATATTTAATTATAATTAAATATTGGTATCGAATTTGGACAAATCCTCTGAGAGTAGTTATAATTCAATTTTTAGAATTTTACTATAATTTTTAATTAATTAAATATGCAAATTTTTATTTGGAGTATTTTGCACCCTATATCAACATTTTAGGGTTTCATAATATAAGTTATTCTACCAATATTATTATATTTTTGGGATAGTGATGCATTACTCGACACGACGGTATTTTATTATTGTAGGAAGAAATCCGTACGGTAGCAAAACGAGTGCTGAAATCATTTAAACATAAATAACAAAAAAATAGAAATAACGTGAAATTAAAGACAAACTATCCCTAAAACTAAAAATCATTTTGGTGGTAAAAAAGAAGGCCACACAATCCTTTGTTTCATCCACAAATTCTGTGTGTCCTCAAACCAAAAATGTGGCATCCTCTAAATCATAGAAACACCCTATGTAATAACTACTTAACAACCCTAATCATTCTCGTTTCATTTCTCCGATCCAACAAACCAGTCGCCATGAGAAACTCTCAGCCATAATTTCGATCAAAGAAAAATCCAATAGAAATCCAAATAGATTACTACAAATCAAGGATTCACATATTCGAAATCTCCACAGCCTTCTCTTCGATCTTGTGTGTATATTTCTGGGATCGACTCATTTTTCTGGTCGTTGTAAATTAAACAGCATGAGCAGAGTTTGCAAAAGGGTGGAGAAATGGGGCGGTGAGAAGCAGGTTTGATGAGGAGTTAATCGACTTTGATTTGGGAGATTTGGTAGTTGAGTTCGATGATATGCAGAAGGAAATGACAGAGTAATGGATGGGTTAGTGGGAAACAAGGATACGACAGTGGCCATGTTTCCTTGCGTTGTAATGTTTACTGGACGAAGTGATTTCCGAAGATTGTTTTCATGGTCGTTTGAAGAGGCAGTGGGAGGGAGACTGTAGCCGTGGAGTTGGAGATAGGAAGAAAAGGAGATGAGGAGGTGAGCGCTGGAGAGGTTGGGAATTTTTGTGGCAGGAAGAAGTTGCGTGGAGGGGGTAAATGAAGGTTGGTTATTGGTTTTGAGATGGAAAGTTGAAGGATTGGTAATGGACTATAGGGAGAGGAGCAAAGTCGTGAAATGCTAGAGTGGAAGACGGTTCTACAAGGAAGCGTATTTAAGTAGTATGTTATGCAATGGGCCGAAATCAAAGAATTTGATAAAACAAGATCCGTTAGGATCGTAGGGACAACGACTACATAATGGAACTGACTGGAGGTGGATTGGAGCTCGTTTCAATTTATAGTAAAATAAATTGTCCGTCTGAATCAACAGGCACAAATCGTTATTTAACGGTTAACGCGAAATGTGAGTAAAACTCACCAACTCTGAACAGTTATATTTTTATAGCATATTTTAGAACTGATAATTATCTATTGATTGTTGTGTGTTAACTATTTGGTTGAATTGCTTATGTATTGGTTGAAATTATAGATAACGATATATATATATATATATATATATATATCGTTAATTAAATATTGATTCGATTTAGCAGAATATTTCATATTGAAATGAAATTGATGTTAATTTTATTGTTTAATATTTGTGATGCAGGGAAACAGGTTGGAGGAATCCAACTGGATTCCTCAACATTTATTTTACTGTTTTTCATATATTGTGATATATGATGTGATATATAATCTGTTGTTGATTATGTGTGTTTGAATGATATCGATCACTATTGTTTGGTATTTTAAATACCGTAAGAAAACCCTGGGATGAAAAAGGAAAATTTTCAATAACTATATTGAAATAAAATATTTTATAAAATCAAAAGATTTTATATAGAAGGAAGATTTCAAACTATATATTGAAATGGAATATTTATAAAATCAAGGAATTTTATAAAGGGAAATATTTGTAAAACAAATAGAAATGAAAAGGATATATTTGTAAAACATTTACAAATAGAAACGAAAAGGATATATTTGTAAACCATTTACAAATAGATTTGGAAAGGGAATATTGTAAAACATTTACAAATAGAATTGAAAAGAAAATATTTATTTGTTAAATAAATAGGATTGGAAAAAAGATATTTATGTAGAAAATAAATAGAGTTATAAAAGGAGATATTTATGTAGAAAATAAATAGAGTTATAAAAGGAATTTATTGGAAAATGAAAAAGAATGTCATATAAGAAGATATTTGGCAAATGAATAGAATTTTACATCAGGAAAGTTTAGACCCGTGTTTCGCACACGGGTATAACATAATATGGATTTAAAGCAAAGATTTTAAATAGAATCTGTTGTAACCAATAGATTGAGAAGATTTATTTATAAATAATATTTTATAAATTTAATAAAATATTTATCATTGGATAAATAGAATATATAAGTCAGGACTTATATAGAGAAGTAAGAATTGATTTCAACATCGATATTTGAAACTGAATATGGACGAAGAGTGAATCGAATATTTGTTATTCAAAAAAGAGTTAATGAATTTGAGTTAACCAAATAGAGTTAATTGATTAGAGTTAATTAAAAGAGTTAGTCGATTAGAGTTAACTAGTTAGAGTTAACCAGTTAGAGTTAATCAATTAGAGTTAATCGATTAGAGTTAATCGAACAAGAGTTAGTCGAATGTTTGTTATTCGAATAGAGTTAATTAAATTAGAGTTAGTTGGATTAGAGTTATTCGAATATAGTTTATTCGAAGAAAAGAAGTTACCAAATATTTGTTATTCGAAAGAAGTTATTGAATATTAGTTATTCGAAAGGGTTATCGAATGTTAGTTATTCGAAAGAAGTTATCAAATATTAGTTATTCGAAAGGGTTATCGAATGTTAGTTATTCGACAGGAGTTAGTCGAATATTAGTTATACAAAAGGAGTAATCGAATATAGTTTATTCGAAAAGAGAGATTATCGAATATCGTTTATTCGAAAGAAAGAGCTATCGAATATAAGTTATTCGAAGTGAGTTAATCGAATATAAGTTATTCGAAGAGAGATAATCGAATATTAGTTATTCGAAGGAGTTAATCGAATATTAGTTATTCGAAGAGAGTAAATTGTCAAATCTGATTATGTCGAATTTGGGAAAGTACCTATACTTTCCGGTGTTTAAATCAAGATTTATTTATTTATAAATTAGGTGTTTTATTCGCATTAAAGAATAAAAGTTATAATGGAAGTTAGATATTTTGAAAGTAGGGATTATAACGTTAGCGTTATATCAATGTTTTCAATAAAGAAGTGGATTAGTAAATAGAATTCGAGAGTTGCATAAGGAAGTTTGTTAAAGATTTAAAAGATAAACTTTGACTATTTCGAAGTTAAAACGTTGTTCAGTTTAGGTCTGAGAGGTAATTATACCCCAACTTGATTGACTTCCTTCTTAACTAAGGAATGCTAAGGTTTGATATTGAAGGATGTTCAAGAGAATTTAGTTAATGAGTGAAATGGTTTGAGTTGGCATGGCAATGTTTGATTTAAACATCGGTTTAAACGAAGTGAAAGAGTTTTGGAAATTTTTTCCAAATAAGAATCAGAAATGTTTGCTGATAATAGAAAGTAAGAATTTAGAATATATGGAACCAAGAGATAAGTAAATTAATGAAATAAAGAGAATAAATGTTAAATGTTAAATGATGATTGGTCAATATAATTTCCATCTGGAAATAATATCGCTGTTTGCACACCTGTTTTTCTTTGATAGTTAAATCACCGACTATTAAAGTTTTGACCATTTTAACGTTGTTAATATGGAGAGACCGGTTGGATTATTATCCGAAGAACCACTCCGTATTGGCATAAGCATTGCGAATCATATATGCCAAAGATAATTGAAGACGGAGTAAAGAGCAAGGGCTGTTGTATAAATCTTAGGTAAAGATTGCCTAAGATGGATGTACTGAATGGTGTCTTCGGGTTGTCCAGTCCCATGACAACTTGTATGGACGAATGTCTGACAGAGTATATTTAATAGATCGCGTAAGTTGACCTCTTCAAACGTATTTACGTTTGGTGGCGGAGAAATTCGTTTCTCTTAGCTATATATCTGTTGTATTTTTTGGGAAATCAATTTGTGATTTGGTGGGTATGACGATGTGACATTTAAAGTGAATAAATGTGTGATCTATCAGAGATAAGCGTGGCCTCTAGCCTCACAACCGGGAAATGATAAAAATCGGGCAGGCAACATGGCTATGTAGGTCGCACCTATTAGGGTGTATAATCACCTGATCTAGAGTTTCATTTACTTCTAAAAATCTATTGTCGATGCTGTTCCATTCGGGAAACGGTTGCTGATCCCAACCATTGGTGATATACATTCGATAAACTCAAGCGAAATGAGTGGTCAGTCATGTGTGGCCGGGTTGCAAGATGTTCTTGTTGAACCCAGTGTATTCCTCTCTAGAGGTACACAATCAAAAGGTGGTTATATACCTTGTCATAGTTGGAAATCCATTACCCAATACGTGCTTGCGATTTTGATTGTGTACTATGTAAGTAGAACATGAGATGAAAGCGTTTCTGCTAGATGATTATTATTATTGTGGTTGATAGACATTATTATAACATCAAAAGAGTTTTGATATAAAGATTAGTTTGGATTCTCATAAGGGAAAAACCTGTTCCGTTATACGACGTGGTCTTATGAGATATCGTTTAATGGCTCAAACTGTTTTAAACTTTTTTACTCATACCGGTCCCATGACTGACCCGGAGTTTATTTTGTTTTGTTTCCCTAAACTCTTTGGTGCCCAATTTTGTACGGGCATACAAGTAGTCGGGATTTACAGATTCTTGAAGAGCTGGAGCAGGAAGCTTCAGGATCATATAGCTATTATTTATTTCCGCTATGTTGTAAGTGATGTACTTTGGAAACGATATGTATATTCAAGTACAGATTTATATTTCCAAGTTATGATATATATTATATGTTATTCGTTCCACTGTGAGGTTCGTGTTACTTTGATGTTGTGTTCTTCTTCTTCTTCTTCTATTCTAAGTTTCTATCTTATCTATTCTCACCCTCTATTTTCTTTCTATTAGTTTTTTGTTTTCCAGTACAATGTGGGTTGGACTTGTGTTATTTGGTCAGCTCAAATTGGACCGGAATTTCGGGACACTACATTACGCACCTTGGTCGTTAATCATTAAATAACGATTAACTATTGATGATTCGAATCAAGCGTTTTAATTTTCCATAAATCCAAACGAGCTCCAAATTGCTTCACACCATTTTCATTATGTAGCTTACGCCCATATGATCCTAACGATTCTTGTTTCGTTAAATTTCGTTAATGTATGAGAAAGAAATGATAACCTAAAGTTACTACGTTAATTTATTTGAAATTTGAACTTAATTAAATTCAAATTGGGCATTACCATATTTTTGTTTTGTCGGCCCATTATTCCTTAGACTGGCAACCGCATATGTCTCTTCTCTCTTCTGTGAAACAAGTCTCCAATCGTTCCACTTTCTTACCGATATATTTAACTGGCAACCACATTGTTTTCTATTTTCTTTTTTTTCTCTTTTTTTATTTGGGCTTCACTTGGCCAAGCCCATCCACAAGTTACAAACCCAGGCCCGCATCACTTAATATATCTGATCCAATCCAGAAGGAATAGTTTCATCTCTTCTCCACACCGCTCATTGTCCATTTCTACAAAACAAACCCATCCTCTGAATATATGAGAACATCCATGCAGTATTACATGCCCCAAGTCCACTTCACTTCCTTCCCATGGCTCACGTGAATTCCCGAAATACTAATAAAGACACCTACACCATTTCCACATTCATCCCACTGCTCCCCTCCTATAACCGATATATACAGTGCACGTTCCTTTCCCTATTCACGAAATAAAGGACCCTGCTTGTTATTGTTGAATACCCGCATCTCTCTTCCCATGTTAAACTCTCCGTCACCTTCAAAACTGACCCATTATTTCATCTTTCCCCCGACATCATGAAAACGAACCCGAACCCCTTACTGAAAATCACAACATCGGCTACTGTTTCTTCCTACGGTGAAGAAGAGAGAAATTAGTTGCTGAGAAGTGAAGAGAAGGAGGAGGTGGGAAATCGGAAATAACGTGGTGCTTTGCATTTTCATATGCATAGCTGAAGTGAACTATCGAATGGTTTGTCTCCAGGAAATGGAAATGGTTATGAGGAGGCATACACACACGCACGCACACCTACACACACAGAGAGTCCAGTCTTCCTACTAGCGTAAGGAGGTATATCTTCATCCTAATTAAGCAACGTATACAGAAGATAAGACAGTGCTAGTCAGAGATATTTTTTTTAGAGGAGTACTTCTACGTTAAATATACTTCAAGTCTAAGTAAACTAAAAGAAAAAATGCGTGTTATTTATGTTTTAAAAGATTGGTGTACCCGGTTACGAAAAACTCCGTTCACCTACGGGCTACTACCAACAAAAATAAAAATACTATTGAGATGGGCAATGTGCCACGATCCCAAAAATATAATAAAATAGACAAGTTAACTTATTCTGTGCAACCCCAAAACGTTGACATAAGTGTAAAATACTTCAAAATAAAAAGTTGCTTATTCTCCAAAATAGAAATTACAGAAAAATTCTATAAATTAAATTAAGTATACGTTTCATAAATCTCGCACAAAATCGAAACCAATATTTAATTATATTAAATAATCGTTATGTTTTATAAATGATTCCATAGCGACTTTCCGAAAATTTGATTTGGACATAACTCGCTATATATAAGACGAAATCTTCATTTTTCACTTCCACTAGAAAAATATAGCTCAACTGATTCGAATGTTTCTTGTTTGAAGAAATCCGACATATAACGAATCCTATATAGTCGTTTAAAGTTCAAAACTCAATTTTATGAACTACTACAACGTTACGTGCTCGAATTATAACTATATTATAATTTATACGTTCAACTGTCATTTTATATAAATATATTCGTTATTATAAAACGAATATAAACTTAGTTAAATGTCTTAAATAATCCAATCCACATAATATAGCCAATTCAACTATTTCAGAAATAAAATATATAATTCCATTATTTATATTAATTAAATATTCAAATATTTGAATTCAAAGTATTTAAATTATCAAACTAATATATTAAATTAATTAAATTAATTGATTATTAAATCGCAATAAAAATCCGGGATGTTACACTGTCAATGGATACTTTCGGATATAGATAGTGTTGTATCTGTTTTCGTATCCGAAATCATTTTCGAATATTCGCGTATCCATGGATTCAGACAGATATCGGATAATTATCCTATATGCCAATGATCGATAAATCAAGAAATATAAATGACTTTTTTAAATTAAACATAAATGTTTTTCAATTTCATTGATCACAAAAGTGTTAAAATAAATATATATGATGAAATTAAATAAATTTGAGTAGCTAATATGCATTTACTGCATATAATAAAAACCTTCGACTTAGTAAAGCAATAAATAAATCTCATTCGTTGTACTAAAATACTTATAATTTTGAGTATAATGTTAAAAAAATTGGATGGATGCTTTTTGATTATGGATATCTATGTATCGGTATTCACATCCATTTTTTCGGATATTGGATATTTATCCGCTTTTCGGGATACATATTTCGTATTTTTCAGGAATCCATTGATAGCCCTAATATCATCTATAAATTAAAGATTTTGTTTTATTGTATAATATTTACTTCCGCTACAAGATATTCTGTATTTATGTGTCAGTGATGTTACGATGATTTATTTTAACCACATAGTAATTAACAATATGTTGTTTCTATTGATTTAAGTTTGTTTTATTATCGACTCGAAATTGTCAAAAGAGTAGGTCGTTACATAACTATAGTGCACAAATAGAACTAAACACTACATTAATTATTGTAGTTTTTAATATGCAGTTAAAACTGCTGCTAGTTGAATATTGAAATTAACAGTTGTAATTTTTTATTGTATTATATTACAATGCAATTTCTATTGCATTTCACTAATGTAGTAAAAAAGGTATTATAATAATGCAAGCTTCTAAAGTTTGAGCTTGAAATAGTGGATATCACTAGAAGTTAATAAAATTTGAGATTCATGTTATATAGTAAAACGGAACGGAAAATAAAAGAGAAGCCATTAGAGAGAACAAAAGAGATAAGGAAGAGACCTTTTATTTCTATTGATTCAAGTGTACACACAATGTAAACAATCCATCTATTTATAGAGTCCACATGTCATGTAAATTGTAGTAATGTCTTTTAGCATATTAGCATATTCACCCTTATTACTTATACACATTACAACAATTCAATAATAAAAACGATTTGTTAATTCGACGTTTTTAGGAAAAGTTATTTCATTTTAAATGGACATGGATTTTAGCTAAGATTACATGTAAAGAAATGATCAAAGTTAACAAGTTATCATATAATGGTGTTTTTCTCTGAAGGATATGGATTTTCGTACAAAAACACCATTATTAATAAAACCCATTTCTTTTTATGTGGTAGGCCGACACTTTCCAAGTTTCACTTCATGTGCATTCATCTTGTTTGCATGTGTTATCTTGCTTTTGCTTATTTGTCCACGACCACCTATGTGTAAATATTTTGGTATCCTTCGAAGGTAAAAAAATTCTAATATATGATTAATTGTTTACAGACTAGAATGTTGACTTTCTTTCAAGAATCGTTATATAATAATGGCTATTTTTGAATTTCAAACGACCATACCATTTTTTTAAAGAACTTTTTTACTACTGCAACATGATTTTAAATTCAAATTCAACAACTAACAAAAGGTATCATTATGAACGTACACTACCACACACTTATCGAGAATGCTGCACAAATGTCGTTAATGTAGGCATGCCTCTGTATCTACATCTAAGAGGGTTGGGGCTCTTGAACCCCCCTTTTGTAAGGGACAATGTTTGACCAATTTTGAAAATAAATTTTAACATTATAAACAATAAAATTAATAAATAATTTATTATAATTCAGTTAAATTATAAATCACATACTAAAATAGTACGTTTAGTTTCCAACCTCATTTAAATATTAAGGGTGCGTTTTTAATGAATGGTAATGGGGAATTTTGAGCGTGACACTATTGTGAACGCGGAATGCGTTTTTTGCTACGAACGGGATATTTGAGCGTGGCATTTGAGTGGAGTATTTATTTGTTAAATTATTTGTTTTGAATTAATTAAATACTAATTACACAAAAGAAAACGACTACATTTCATTACATGAACGGAAATACAACAACTACACTGAAAATAAAACAAGTACATGAAAAACTAAAAAGTATGACGATGCTCTAATTTTCTCAACTCCACTAAAATAAACCCTTGTATATCATCATCGGTAAGATCCTCGACAATCTCCAAATTCCACGGATGATTGCAAAAAATCATCATAATCTCCCATCGCTCAACATTTGTTACTCCTCGAACAATGTCGCAGCAACAGGTAGCAAGATCCGACATGCGGGGGATCACAAAAGAGCAGTTCGAACTGCCATGCTCTATGTGTCTACGTCTAGAGGACTGACCAGAAGGGGGTTCTCCAGTAGCCATCCAGTCGGAATAGTAACCGGCGTCGGCAGCAGTGAAAGAAGTAGCTGGCGCAGGTGCAACTGGAGGTGGAGGTACAGCAGCAGGTGCGACAGCAGGAATCAGATACGCACAAACAGACGTATGCAAACAATCGCCAAATAACATGTCCAGCTCTCAGAACTTCATCGGCGGTCTTCTGGATAGCCTGTATGGCCTGCCATCGCCACCAGACCACCAGTCATCAAGACCATCCAACCTATCGTGCACCGGATCTCATTCCCCGCCCGGGGTCTAAAGCAGTTTATCCCAATCGCGAAACGACCATTTCATATTTTCCCACTTATTTTTAATCTGGGTTTCTATGTAACCCAGATTAAAATATTTGTTCAGAGCCGCCGCACCTTCCCATAGAAGCTTCTTGTAACACCCCGAATTTTCTAAGAATATTAAAATTAACAAATTCAAGAATACTTAATTTTAAGAAGAAGAATTAAGTGAAATGGGTTGCGCTATTACGTTCGTCTCAAAATTTTAGTCAAGATAGACATTTGGTTTGCATAAACGGATATCGTATGAAGAAGTTATTAAGCCTTGAAGTTTGTATGCATATGAGAAAAATATATATATAGATATATATATATATAAAAATTAAATAAATAAATATGCAAAAAAGTTCAAAATAGCAAATCGGGGGGGGGGGGGGGGATAACCGAACCGCCCCATTTTTGAGGTCGACCCGAGCCCCGCTGGATCGATTAGGGGTTGATTTAGGGTGTTTGGCTGTCAACCCGTGGGCCGATTCGCTCTAAGGCAGATGTGGCATTTGATTGGTTTTGATGGACTCCTTGCTGAGTCATTAGGGCTGATGTGGCTATTCTATCTTGTCTGAATAGCTTTGATTTGCTCTAGGTTAATCTGACGGTTCCTATTAAATCAAACTTCTATATAAGCAACCTAATACCTCAACCCTAAATCATATTAAATATCAAACCAAGAGCCATCATGCTGCCATTGTACAATCTCGAGAGCCGTCGTTCAACTTGAAGCAAATTAAAAGAGCAAACCAAATCAAATCAAAATTAAACTAAAACAACGATTGTCTACATCAAAGGCGAGCATTTCAACTTCAGAATACAGATTCCAGGAATCAAGATTGTCTTTTGTAAGCCCAGTTATTTAATAGCATGTAAACAAGTAAAAGACTATGACATGAATAAACTGAACTTAGAATGATACCACAAGGATATGGTAGTCCTAAAACAAGGTAAAGTAAGATTTAACTAGATTTGGCTACCGCACCCACTTTTACTTCTCTGCACCCACTAAGAGTTGTTTAACTAGCAATGTATGTTCATGATAAAGTGATCCCTTTCATGTATTGATCGGCTCCTACTCGCATTCATGTATTCCTGGTGTCATGCGGCCCCGCATGATTTTTAAGTACTTGTGCTAGTTCTAGTATAGGGTGTATCAAGTCCTATAATGGCAACCCTGACACGATTCAAAGATGCACAAGTGTACGCCTGGTGCCCAGTGCCTACTTTTTCCACTTCGGAGCCCGTGCATGCCCGTACTCCGTCGGAACCTACATTGACGCACCTAACCGCCGCCATTTTGAGGGTACATCTTTGATCTCTCCTTTATCATAAGTTTATTCATGCTTAGTTATCTTCTCGGTCCTATTTCTTGATCCTTAGTAGAAATCAATGGATGTAAACATGTATTTGAAACATGTTATGGTTGATGGTTGCAAAGTGGTTGCAAGCGGTTGCTAGTGATTGCTCGTGGATGCATATGCACATACATACACATTAGGTTCTAGATCGGCTCAATCACTTTCATATTGCATTCGCATATGAACACATGAAATTGTATGTGGATTGAAACTTGATGTGTTATCATATGGACGTTGTATTTGTATGAATGATTGTGCACTCATGTAGAATTATGAATTGGAAAAATTGCATACATAATGGACTCATGGCATTCTCATGATTCGCATTAAGGAGGTCAACTGGATCAGTAGATCGCCTGATTTTGCACTAGATAAGAGACATATACACACATTTTGCATATGTTCATATGGCATTAGAAGTCTTTTAAGGACAATGGATGCTAGTGGATGATGGATGAGTAGATGGATGATTGGATGTTAAGATGCATTCTTCTTAACTTGAAGATTTCGGGGACGAAATCCTTTAAGGAGGGGAGACCTTAACGGAGGTGGGGTGTTACACTTCTGGTGCCAGTTGTGCGCTCCTCTAGAAACTCAATACAAACATCAATAGAAGCAGCCTTCCGTTCTTCTGTCCAATTACCGAGCTGGAAAGTAGCAGAGATAGATCTTGAAGACATACTGCTTAATAAAAAAATCAGAAAAAATCATATGTTATAGAATAAAGAAGATTGAACATAACGGTATACAAAAAAAAATCCCCCTTGAAATGTCGTGAAATAAAAATAAAATGGAAGGTGGAGAGTGGTACTGCTGTTTGGAATTGGAGGAAGGAATTGGGGGCTGCATATTTATACACTGCGAAAGGGAACGTTGGAAAATTAACCATTGGCGTCCGACGCTTCGGGCGCCAATGGTTAATTTTTCAATGATCGTCAATCGTTCTTTCTAGACGTTCAAAAGGTGTCACACATTGACGTGTTGGATGCCAATACCACCATGAACGTGGCACCTTTTGACTACGAACGGGTCCTAAATATCTAGATAAATAGTTCATTACCTTTACGCGCAGACCTACACTTGCCTTCATTTGATTTCACGTGTTGTATATTTATGTCGTGTGCATATTCTGTATGTCGTACATGGTTGCGGTTGTTCATCTATTTTTTCCCTTGCACACATTATTTAATTTATTTTCATGGATAAAAAGTACCCCACGTGACCAGTTACCCAAATTTCCATTTTCTTTCACGTTTTATGTTTGTTGTCTTGTAATACTTTTAGCATTCACGCACCGTGTATGGCCCACATGTGTTGTTGTCTGTATATATATATATATATATATATATATATATATATGTGTGTGTGTGTGTGTGTGTGTATGTGTGTGTGTGTGTTTGTGTGTGTTTGTGTGTGTGTGTTTTTGTGTTTGTGTATGTGTGTGTGTGTGTTACCGTTCGCACGCAATACTTGGCATGTTACCCTTGCGTTAGAGTCAGATGCGTGCCACGCCCACCAACAGCAAGAAACCACGATGCGGAACGTTGGAAATTAGACGCTTAGCGTCCGACGCATCGAATGCAACGGTTCAATTTCTAATCTTCGAAACCAATTTCTAATGTTCGAAACCACCTCTTGTGTTACAATTCACCTTCTTCTTTCACCTCTCTACACTATCAAACTACACAATTCTCCTCATCTTATATTTTCTTCCAACCAAATCCGAGAATCAAAACATGTTTTTTATTAACGCCGTTTTTGTTATTTTCAGTTATTCAACATACTATTTTTTGTGTCTTTTGGATTTTTTTAATTCAAATTGCAATTTTATTTTCCAGTATGGTCAACCGAAAATTAAACTGCACAGCACTGGATGTTCGACGCAGCTTAGATTATGATGCACTGTGTTGTTGAAGTCTATGACACTTGTGGTAGCAACAAAAAAAGTGTGCACAAAGCAATAACATAAAGTTCAACAACGCCACACATAACAATCCGAACATCGCGCCGATAGACGATAGAAAAATCTGAAATCAAGATGATAGTCTTCGAGAAGAGTGGCTTTAATGGGATGCTCTGATAACAAGACTTGTGCTGGTTGGGACCCTAATAAAGGAACGGTTTCTGGAAGAGATGAATGGTGGGAAGAACGTATAAAGGCATGTGAACTTTAATTTTTATGGTTTATTTATAGATAGTTACTTAAAAGAGGTGAATATGATCTTGGAGAAGCAATATTATTTGTTATGGAACCCAACAAGAAAGAGGTATTCAGTGTTCTTACTGATGATATAGCAAAAAGTTGATTAATATTAGTGCTTGAAGCTCAACGCCACACAAAAGAATACAAAACTTTTCTGATAAAACAAGGTTGTGTCAACAAGTAGGAATTTCATATCTTTTTGTTATTGTATTTGGTTTTTTTGAAATGTAGTAGTTCTTTTTATATGCAATCAGTATTTAATTTTCAGAATAAAATAAATAATTAGAAAACATATTATACAAATACCACGCTCAAATACCCTGTTCGAAGCAGAAAACGCATTCTTTAGTCACTAACATGCCACGCTTAAGTACCTCCTTCGCAGCAAAAAAGGTATTTCCCATTCACTAACATGTCACTCTCAAATGTCACACTTAAATGAAATCAAATCATATGTACCCAAAATCCCCTATCCCCCTATATTCAACCAATCAGGAACCCTGATTTCCACCTTTTTGCAATTAAGCCCTCTTTCTCTTTCTGACTTAACAGCAAAAAGGTGAAAATCAGGTTTTGATTGGTTGGGTATAGGGGGACTGGGAAATTTGGGTACAAAGGATTTGCTCTCCGCTCAAATACTGAAACGACCCAAAATCCCCCTTATGGGAAAGCCCAGATTGCTTTGAGAACACGACGCATCGGGACACAAACAACAGAACATTTCATTGCTATTACAACAATTACATCAGAGTACAAGAATAAAATAGAGCATGAATAAATATTATACAGTGAAAAAATAAATATAAGAGATTTAAATACATGGCAGCGGAAAATACATTAACTAACACAACTGAATGAAATACACGGATACAAAGCTTTCCGAATATAGCTCCAGCTGTAATCTGGGATCCTAGGAAAAGAAATATCTGCAAAAACCAAAACTACTAGCTTCCCATGTGCAAAATATGGGCACCCAGAATTTAGGTAGAAACGATAAACTCCGAGTCAGTTATGGGACTAGTGTGAGAACTAAAACAGTTATTAACTTTATTTTTAAAGTTGGGAAATCATGGGACCACGTCGTATAACATGGAACATGTTTAATCCACATGAATCTCAGTTTGAAATAAAACAATGTAATGCTTTTTGGAAAATTAAGCTATTATAAGACTCAGGTCCCATCACACAATGCAATGCAAGCCGGAGGATAGAGTTTTCCCTTATAATAGCCAAACATGCTTGGTATGTTTAAAACAAATCATTTTGATATTACTATAAGTGCACACTATCAAAATCAACTTCAAATATAAATGTATCAATCATAGATGACATAGGTACCATATGTTATGCTGCCATACATAGGTTGACAACTAAAATTGAAAAGCTGTGTATTGGAAATCGGATTTTCATCTATGAGTCGAGGCAAGGGATGACTCACCGATTCGAGACACTCTGGCAAATGCCTCAGGATCACACCTACGGGAAACCCTTGGATGTTGTATGGCCGGTCCATACATACTTTAATGGATTAATTATTCCTGAACAATATGTTTTCCGGTCCTTTCGGACCTCCAAACAGGTCAGTACGTCGACCCTATGAGCATATAGCCCTATATCTAAGGCGCCTCGCAATCCATCATCCACATAAGTAAAAATGTCTGGGCTCCATACCATGACACCACTTCTGGCTAGAAAGAAACGCAAGTTCTCCCTACAGTCACTATCCCATTTTTGACTCATATCGGGTGTGAGGCTCGCGAATTAATGCTATACACAAAGCTATGCTAATTAAAGCTGTGCTTTGGTCATCAACCACAAGACTCTGCTTTTCAACAAAAAACCTTGATCATTTGCATCTCAGCATGCCACATTGACAATCCGTGCTATACAACTGATGTCTATCAGTATATAACCTCTAAGCTCGTACGTCTTAGAGAAGGGTGTTAAGTAAGAGAATAAATTCTCCACCACCAAACAGATATATATTTAATAGAAATCAACAATATAGAGTGAAATCCAATGTCAAACACACATCCATTTACAAGTCCGTTCTAGGTCTGAACGAAACTGGAGGCACCTAATTCCTCATCCCATATGTCCAATACAGGAGAGAAGTCCTCGCATATCCGGTCGATCTCCAAGTACGTCTGGACGATCACCACTTATTACCTTGTCTTGGGTGTATATCCCAATTAAAACATCAGTAATCATCCAAAAGATGTGAAGAATTTTGGTCTCTAACCACCATCTTCATCGTCGACTTTTAGTCGTTGTATCATTTATTCCGAATGGGATAAACCCGGCCTTTCCAAATAACTCATGTATTTTACAATAATTAATTAAATGGTATAAAAACACATCATATGCCTCACTCCAATTCAGAACATTCGTTTATTCAAATATTCACATATCTAGGGAAAAGTTCCCATTAATTTTATCAAAGATATATTCTTTTAAACTTATTCTTTAATATTCCTTTGGATATCCATTTCAAAAGATTTTATTTTATTTATCCACAATTCTAAACCAAATTAAGGTTTTTAAAACTATCGGGATTATCGAGCCTTACCGAAGTAATCCTTTATTTTATTTTCCAATCCCAACCTATTCATCCCATGGAACAAAACTAGTAGTACTCCATATCTAACACCTACTGTGTTATCGGTAAATTTAAGTACCATTTCAAGTTCAAATCTAATTAAAGATTTAACTATCGCCTAGAGTAAAACTGGTGGTACTTCATTCTCGATCATTTCATGAGTTCGATAAATTTAATAACCTCATTCCCATTTCAATCTAATTAAAGATTTATTAAAACTCAAATTTGAGTTTTAATCCCAAGAATCATTCCTTAATGATTATTCAACTTTAGGAAAATCTATCCTGTCTTTAAATGGGTTAAAGAACTAATGCCATTTAAAACACAGTTCATGATAAACCCCAAAACCCTCTTCCATTAAAATGGAACCTTCATGGAAAGCAGATCAATATACAATCGATATAAATTTCCGTATCAGACTAATAACATAAATGGAATAACGGAAAAGCCTTTTAAATTCCATATATAGTAACGGTCTTCCTTCACAGAAGCTCATCTCGATTATTACCAAATCGAATTCCATTCAATTCCAATTTAATAAACTAAATTGGAAAACTTTACTTTGGAAAATTTCCATTAAATCTTAATAAAAAGATTTATAGATTCTAAATCATATCTTTACTATTAATTAGGTTAAAGAACAAATGTCGTTTAAAACATCGTTCATAATAAACCCAAAAATCCAATTTTAGTTCAGTTCCAACTAAATATTAATTAATTGGTATACTTCTCTAAATCCAAATTAAAAGATTTATTCTTTTCTCAATGGGGTTTAAGAACACTGTTATTTAAGACACCATTCACGACAAACCCAAAATCCAGTTTGATATTAAATACAAGGCTCTGAATAGAAATTAATATCAGCTTATATTCAATATCAAATTCTGAAATCAACAAATACTGTACTAGGAATAACGATATATATATATATATATATCTTCCAAATTTCTTAACAATATTTGTATAATCACGGAATCCAATATCGAAATATTCTGAAGATTATTTCCGTTTCGATCCATTCCAATTCATACGTTGGAAAATTTTGGTTATTTCAAAAACCATTATCTAATACATTTTATCATTTCCAAAAATCATTGGATTATTATTCTAGTTAATAACTAGTTCATTTCGATAAAAATATATTTTTATCTTTTCAAATTTGGAATTTTTCATCCAAAATCTTTTCAAATCGTTTATTATGATTTTACACAAATTTTCCGTATTTTTAATAATTTCATTATCGCCATTTCAGTCGATTTCCATATACGGTCATCGAACTGCATTTACAGCGGTCTTTTCTAAAACCAATTTGGACATAATTTGAAATCCAACCATTCAAATTTAAATCTCTTATTATAATTCAAAGTTCTTTTCGATACGAACCCAACGGTTCTGGTTTTAGGAGAATCCGACGGTCGGATCTCCCGTAACATCAATTTGAAGTTAATGGTTGAAATTCGCGAATGGTCGCTGCACGGCGCATTCTATTCAAGCCATTATATATATATCGTCGATTTCCATTCAAAACGTATTTTATAAAAAAAATCATTTTAAATCGATTCCAACTGCATTCTTCAAATTCAAATCAAAATTTAATATTCCATATCATTAAAATATTAAAATGATATTATTTTCAAAATATCTAATTTTCAAATCATTTCCTTTCGATATTCATTATAAAATGAATAAAATCGATCGATAAACCCGTTCGGGTTAAAATGGCGTTTCTGTACTTAACCCGACTTCATATTTTTATTTTCGTGTCCATCCAAAATCGGACATCAAAATCACATTTTGATTATTCATTGAATATTATCCTAAAATATTCATTTATATTCTGAATATTATTTTAAAATATTCCTTATTTTAAAATATTCATTATCTTAAAATATTCATTATTTTAAAATATGGTTATTTCCAAATCGGAATCAGACTCAATCAATTACCATATAATTTTACTTATTTGGATATCATACATCGCATGTATTCACAATAATGATAAATAGTCATTAAACATTCAAACATCATCCAGTGTGCATTCTACCACTGTATAAGCATTAAAATAAATAAATAATGCTCATCACAGTCAGTCAGTCAATCGATTGACATACAACTAAATATTGGGAATAGTGTACATCAAATATCATCCCAATACCCGTGTGGTGGTTTCAAACAACAATATTCTATTTAAAGAAATCATTGGTTAATAAATTTAACCAATTCTAATTCGATTTCAATTATTTTTCTATTTAACCAAATTTCACTATTTAAATTATAAATGGATATTTAAAATTTAATTTCAACCACCACATTAATGTTAACATTATTTTTAATACGTTAAACATTTCAGCATCACAAACAACACAAAATACAATCAATTTAAATCTCCATGGTTTATAGACGAGGGAGGTGAGCTATTGTATATAATTTATAATGATTAAAACTGATAAAAATCTACATTGGCAATTCTATATATTTTTATACATGAGTACAATAACATGATAAAATAATTTTGAATGAGAAGGAGTTCTCACTATGGTTTCCACTCTGTCATTCTATATTTGAAGATTTTATTTCTGTTCGGATTTGAATTCTCCTCAAATTCAAATCTTCTCTATTTCCGTTCTAGTCAATTCCATATTGTAGCATTCGTCGTTGCGAATCCAAAGCAACTGACCGTTCGTCGTTCTGACCTCGTATGAAGAAGTTATAACATTTTAAAGATTAGTTACATAATTCAAATAATTAATAAATTAATTAATCCTTAAATGACCTTTTATAACATTTAAAAAAACGTCATCTTCCTCGTTTTAAAACCAGAACCTATATCGAACCGAGCTCGCCGCCTAGGGTTCAGTGCCACTGCCGCTACAGTCGATCGGAGGATGATCGGACCGCCTCACCCTCTTAACTGTCGCGAGTCACGCTTCCTCCCCTATCCCTGGCCAACTCGACAGCCCCCTAGCTCCCCAAATCCGCCTCGAACGGCGGCTATTTCTGCTCAAAAATCGACCCCAAAACAACGTTAAACTTCATCATACTTATATAGATTGAAAGATCGAAGAAAGTTCTTTGATTTTCGCTTAATGAGTTTGGATTAATTCATAATGGTTTGGAAGATTTTTGGGTTTCAAATACTGAGCAATTTTCGTCGTTGAACGGTGGAGGCGGCGGGTTCCTAAGGGAAATAAATTAGGTTTTTAGTCTGCTTATATAGTAATTTAATTTAATATTCTTTTAATTCCAAAAATGTTAGTTTTTTTATTCGAACTCCAAACAAATCCCAACGACTGTCATTCCTACCAAATACCCTCGTTCTAAACACTATGGGATATGTTTCGTAAGCCAATTCGACTGTTTTGATCAGTTTTCATCAAAATTAAAATATAAATCAATATATATTTTAATTGAACGTACATTTTAATTTACCGGGGCCAAATACTGACTCCAAAATTACAGAAAAATAAATCTAGCTATGTTTTGACGATATGGTCCTAACAAAACTAATTTCGTCAAATTTGGAGATCGTTTGAAAAATGGCCTTTTTCCAGTCGATTAAATTTAAACTAAATTACCAAACACATTTAAATTTACTACGCTTGCATATTAATTCCAAAAATTATGAAATTTGAAACCTAACAATAATTTGACATTTCGGATCCAACAAAAATGGTTTCGTTGAAAACGGAGGTCGTTTGCAAAATCGCTATTTTTAAGGGCGATATGTATATTAAAAATATATATAAATTCCATAGCGACTATTTCAAATTTTAAACTGGACATAACTTTCACTTTATATTATGAAATCGGAATTTTTCACATTTATTAGAAAGATATAATTAAACAGATTCAAATATTTTTGGTTTTACTGGAATCTGATTTATTTTAAATCCTATACTTTCATTTAAAGTTCAAAACCAAATTTTCAAACTACCGCGCCATTTCAAGTTCGTTTTATAATTAAAATAAATTTATACATTCCAACTTTGATTTAAATTAATTTTTAGTCGTTATTATTTTTAATAAATCATTTTAAATATTCAAAATCCATTAAAATAGCCAAAATAATTTTTTTAAATTGGTTTAGAAACACCGGGTTGTTACAAATACCCCGTTCACATTCGTCAAAAACACACCCTAAGCATACGATGTCCCTTGCAAGCAAATTTATTTTATACTATGCCTTCGTTAAATATAATACTAATTGTAGGTGCATTGCTAATTGCAGAACGATAATGAAGTGCTACATCAAAATAGTTAGATGTTTGAATCTTAAAAAGATGTTATTTGAAAATTTCAATCATGTTATGTATTCGTTGGTTTAGATAGTATGAAGTCAGAAAAAAGCGGTTAAATGATTCAAGCTATTAACTACACAACCAATCATGTGAAATATTAATGTGAAAAGTATAATTAAAAAGATGAATGAGAACTTGATCAGTGCTACTTACACGTAAAGCCTGATAAAGAACCATACAAAAGATTCAAAACTTTGAAAATGACTGAATTAAAATACACGCAATTTACATGAATTTTTCAAAACCTTCTAGTTGGACCTATATTACTTTCTCCGTCTGATATGTTAAAGCACCTTGCGATTCTGTCGAAAAAAAATGTTAGAAGTGAAAGAAATTCAATGAGCATTGAGCCATAAGAAAATTATAGATTTAAAAACAACTTGCATAATCTACTTGGTTGAAGGTCAAAAACATTCTTGAAATAACCTTGCATTTTGAATATATTATCGCCTTTTACATTTTCCGGAGAATAAAATTGCAAACAACATATATAAATTGCTAAAAATGATCGTTTTAGAAAACGAATTTAACATATGGAAACAACTTCTTTTATTTTCCATGTTTTGCGAGATAGTGGATGGCGAGACAAAATTCATACTTCCGTCGTCCCTCCAACCTACCCATCTTCCTCGCATAATGCCGAAAACTCAAAATACAAAACGAAAAACAAACCAAATACCGACCTGTAAATTTGGTTATAACAAAGTTTCATCATTATTTCTCAACATGTTGAATTGAGGCACTTGTTCCATACCATATAGATAAAAGATATAATCTTTTTTTTACTATTTTGTCTTGATATAAAATAATATGTATAAAATTTAATGTTTGATGCATAATTTTTTTAAGCATATTTTTTTTATTTCACATATGATCGTTTACATCTGGTTGTTTACATGATTGTTAATGTATTC
>JASFAX010001415.1:0-50887 GCA_030737875.1 Allium sativum
AATTAAAAATGCTCTTCAATGTCTGATTTCTTGACTTTGTGTTGCCTAGTTCACAAAGTAGGCTAACACTTTGCCCCCTCAAAGGAAGCTTCTGTTGGAAACGGAGCATGCTTTGACTGCCATAGCACAAAAAACTTCATCCTTCCTTTTGAATTCACATGCCAAGTTGTCGTACTTCATCCCGTTCGGTTCAGATTCCGACCCGAACGGATTTCTGCTTTGGGTTCCGACCCGAACTGATTTCCTTCTTCTCTGCAATGCATTAGTGGGCCAAGCTGCGTCATTGGGCTTTTTGAACCGGTCCGATCGGGAATACGAATAGTCAGCTTGTTTTTTATATAAATTTACTTCATCTCTCTTCTTTTCTTTCATTCACTGTTTTTGCTCATCCGAACCGATTCCACATCGAAGACTTAGTCTTTTCAAGAAACTTCAAAATTTTTGCTTCCATCTTCGAATCAAATATATAGGTAGTCTTGTAATCTTGAATCTCATTGCCATAATCGCTTTTAATTTACATCAACGGTAAGTTTGAACGATTCTAGCAAAGTAATTGAATAATTCCATCACCACGGCTTCTTCCATCCTCCGCCTTCGTCGTCAATGGCATCGACGCCATTTCGAGGCGTTGGAGGAAGGTATTGAAACCCATTATTGAATACTTGAGTGTTTAATCTCTCGACTTTAATTAAGGCTTGGGATTTCGAGTTGGGTTTGCTACTTGAGAGGAGGAAGAGGAAGAAAACTGAAGAAGATTGGTTCGGGTAGGGGAATAGTAGGAGAAAAAGGAAAAGAGAGAAATTCACAGAGTCGGATCGGGTCTGAGCAATAGGCCCAAGAAATGAGTCTTAACCTGTTTGACCGGGTCGGGTCGGATCTACGAATACAATGTAGGTCAAGACTTATGCGCTCGGATCGGACCTGGTTGAAAAACAAAAGAGAGAATAGGGGTCTGGTTATCCAAGTTAATCCGACCCGCTCCGGGTGTCAATCTCCGAACCGATCCGGATATATCTTTCTGAGCATGGGCCTTTGCTCATCCGATCTGAACCTGGTGTCTGCATCCGAACCGAACACTACTCAATCTAAAACACAAACTTTCGTCCAACTATTTAAAAGATATTACTTCCAACTTCATGAACAGTTAGGATAGTGCCTTGCAGACATAAATGAACATTAAGAACTACTCTGACTATCACTTTCTCTTCAAAGTTTCGTCTTACATTGCTGCACTTTTACTTTGCATTTCTCACATTCACTGCACACATTTTAGTTCACACACATACACAAGGGGGTATGGGTTAATTTACTCTAATCCGTGCTATTGCTACTTCAATTGTTCCATGACAATGAGGCCCATACGTTCTTCTAGACTAGCTGAGAGGAAAGAAGCCCCGGAAACTTTTAACAAAATCACTCTTGAGGATATATCTTCTTCTTCGGATCCAGAATGGGACAGCGAGGGTCCAGATTACGGGGTTGGACATCGGGAAAGCGACGAGGTGTCTTCAGAGAATGAAGTTTCTCTGGGTTTTGAGGAGGAAGGAGGGATTGGTGACGATCGAGCCCCTGATGAATTTGAATCAGCCATTATATTGGAATCACCTTCGGACTCCGTTGAATCAACAATCGACAACAATCGACTTGTCCGAATTTGCTTAAAATACGGGATAATGAAAAGGGACACTCTAGTGCCTTCACGCTCTGACCGTCCCCACAACCCTCCAGAAGGATATGTGGCGGTCACTCGATTAATGTGCATGGTCGGTGCCATTCCTCCATTCTCTCCTTTCATCGTTGATTTCTTAAGACAAATACGGATTGCCCCCATGCAGTTGCATCCCAATTCATATGCCTATTTGCACACCTTGTACATAGCATATCGTGAAATCTTAGGCATAGAGCTCACGTTCGATGACGTTCACTTCTTCTATAATTTCAAGCATCGGACTCGGGAAACTCCATCTTTCTGCTACTTTGAATCAGTTCCAAAAAGGAAGATAATCTCTACACCATTTAGCAGTAAAGCTGGAGACTCCAGACTAGAATGGTTCTACGTGAAGTGACAGCCTGGATGCGCCAGTAGATGGACAAAATCAAGTAAAGCACTGATTTTCTAAATCCGGGATCTATACACTTGAATCATCATCTTGACCTGTTTTCCTTTTTATTTGCAGTCGACAACCCCAAACAGATATCAGATCAGGTGTTCTTTGATTGGATGCACCGACTTCTTAATGGCGATCAGAAATTCTTGACTATCGACGAAGTCCTTAAAGACGAATACCTTCACTTTCATGGGCTGCTATCCGTTTTTCGTAGCATCGGTCATGGGACGGTCCCTTACGCATACATTCCTCCGGTGGAGGTAGTTCCAGAGACAGGAGAAGGCTCGGGAATTCCTACAGTGCCTCTTCAAACTTCACATTCTCCATCTTCTACACAAGATGATGAATTGGCTAATCTGGCCGAAAAGCATCGTGAAGGATATATTGCCCCCGAGGAAACTACTTCTCTAGACAAGTCAAAATCATCCCAAGAGTCGCCACTTCATGCTTCCGAGGGGGATGTTCCTAGTACTGATGAGCAAATATTTCACAGTTTGGGGGATCTCCCCTTACCTGAGACTATATACACTTCAGAGGGTTTTGAGGAAGGATCCTCTAGTCTTCACCTCTTCTGAAGAGACCACTCCCGCTAAGGCCAAAGAGCCTGCCCGTACTAGTCTAGCTTCAGACTCGGGTCGGTTGGGGGAAACACACCACTTAGGATACACTTTACACAACAGCATCAGCATTCATTGCACTTCTTTCTCCGTGAATCCATTAATTCTAAACTTCGATTATTTTATCGTGCAGGTACGATGTCTTGATCTTACTATGATATAAGAAAGCTTCGTCGCAGCATGTCCAATCCTCCTCAGGATGTCGAATATGACCGTCGTGATGATCGCGGCAGGGATGAGAGAAGGCCTTACGATCCTTATCGCTCTCGACCCTCGCATTCTCGCTCACCAGTTCGGCCAGAACAAGAGAAATACAAGGGTTATCAGAGCCGCAGGAAAGAGGACAGACCACCATCTAAAGACTCCAATTCTTCCCATGAAAAGCGGAGTAGAGAGAGAACTCCTCCAAAGGAAACTGGGTCTCGAAGTAAGCACAAGGTCCCTGCCACTAAACGACCTAGGATGGACAAAGAGACTACTGAATCCTCTTCACATAGGGACACCGAATTATCAATTCCCGCTCCTCCCCCACTAGATGCGGGAACTGCAGTAAAGCTGGCATATTTAGAGGAGCAATTTCCCGAGCACTACTTCGAGACTTTGACCTTTTTACCTACTCTTGAACCTATTTCTTCTAATTGGGCAGATGAAGCCAAAGCAAAGATTGATTTGGTGGAAAAACAATATACCGAGATGTTCAAGTATTCACGCAATCTTTCTAGAATCATCCGCACCCTCATCACAAATACCGATTCAATGCAAAAGACCGCGGAGGAGGATGCCAAGGCTCTAAAAGCCCTAGGAAAAGATTTGGAAGACACTCAGGCTCAACTAGCTGTCGCTCAAAGGGACGCTTCTAATTTCAAACAACAGTTTGAGGACACGCAAAAACGTTATCATGACTTGCTTGAATCCCACACTCAGGAGCGCTCTGAATTGAAAAAGCAAGCTGACGAGGCCAAGTCAGAAGCTGCCAAGTCACGCCTTGCTTATGCTGAACTTCAACGGAAAAGCGCCGAGTTAGCAAAGAAGAATACTGAACTAGAAAAGAAGAACACTGACTTGGCTTCAAAGCTGTTGGAGGCAGAAAACAGAGCTGTCCTGGCCGAGGGCAATGTGGAGTGTGCTATCAAATCTACGGAGGAAGCCCGCAAGCAATTATCTGAGGCGGAAGTTGAGATTCAAAGTTTCGGCGAACTAATGATTGAATTCTTCGCACATATTATTCGTCGCCGAAACATTTCTTGGATCGAAGATTATCCATCCACTATGGTTCAAGTATGGAATCAGATCATCGAGTGGGAAAAAGAGGAACTTAAGGTCGATTCCATTGACGAAGATAAGCTAATGGAGAAGTACTTGAGGGATGATGAACCAGAGCGCCTAGCTGAAGGGCGCCGCCTTATTGCTGAGGCCATGGAAGAAGAGAGACTGAAGTCTAAACTGAAGAATGCTCCCGAAGTTGGTTCCTCTTCTTCTGCCCCTGCAACTTCTGAAGTAGAGGGGTATGATCCTGAAAATCCGTGAATTCCCCGAACAATTTTGCTATCCCCTATTCCTGAAACAGCATCAGAGGTAGCAGTCACCCCCGCCGAGAAGTCTTCGGAAGGTATCCCTACCTTTTCTCCTCAATTTGTCAAGGCTATTTCTACCTTTCGCCATGTGATTGAGCAATCGATGAAAAACCCATTGTTTTCACCTGAGTTGATAACTGTTGCTTCTCATTCTATAGGTGTTGAGCCATCCGAAAAGACAGATGTAGCTCAAGGAGCTGCCGCTGGGACAAAGCCCGCAGATAGGGCCAAAAAAGGGGAAGACAAGGCTGCTTCTATAGACTTGGGAGAAGGAAGTGAGCCAACTAAGGTCACCACTCCCCATGATGAAGAAATGATTGCAGCTTTAAAGGACGACGGCGGAGACGGGGGGCATGAAGAGGAACCAGAAGTTGCAATAACCGGGGAGTCAAAAAATGCTGATGACGTTACCTTGGCTGCAATGAAGGCTGATCAAGACAAGCGCTTGCAATTAAAGGCCGAAGAACTAGACCCTGAGGTCCTCAAGCCCCTCGCAGTTGTGGATGCGGGATCAAGGTTAGTTGTTAAGCTCTCAACTAGATCTATTACGGAGGAACTTGCTAAAAAATCTTCTCTTGATTCCAGTGCCCCGACCTCCGGGAAGAAGTCTACTGGCTCCAGTACCGCATCTTCAGGAAAAAAGAAGTCAAAACGAATCATGACCGAAGCTGAGAAAGAAGCAAAGGATGCGGACAAAGCTGCCAAGAAATCCAAGGCTCATTCAAAATCTAAATAGTGGATTGCCTTGTATCTTTTTAGCATTTAGTGAACCAATAATTGCTGCTACAAAAGTAGCTCCTGCACTTTCTTTTTTAGCTATTTTCCTGTACAAATTCATTCATTTGTGAATAAAAATAACTCATCTTTTGCAATGTTCATTTGTTAGTAGTTCTGCACTTATGTAAAAATGCATGTCTATAGTTGTGAAACGAAGTTGTGGAGGGGGGAAATATGCGTATACATACGTGTCCCAGTCAATTCCCACAAACTATTTAATGCTTAGTCGAGCAATCTGAATGCTCCCGATTCTCTGACGGGATAGCACTTCCTGTGCTGTCGGTACCTGTCGCTTTTTCTGGCATTTCTTTTATACTCTTTCTCTTTCTTTTGAGAGTTAGAGTTCGAGCTCAGTCATCTATTTATTCCCCGGTCTTTCAACGGAGAAAGATTTCTTTCTCAGCGCTCAGTCGGAGACGCCTTTATACTCTCTTTCTCTCTGGAAAGTTAGAGTTCGGAGAAGAGAACTTCTTTTTCAGCGCTCAGTCGGAGACGCTTTTATACTCTCTCTCTCTCTCTGGAGAGTTAGAGTTAGGAAGAGAACTTCTTTTCCAGCGCTCAGTCGGAGACGCTTTTATACTCTCTCTCTCTCTCTCTGGAGAGTTAGAGTTAAGAATGTCGTTTTCTCATTCTTTTATGTCTTAGCGCATAAATAGTCGTTGTGCTTCTTTTTGTGTCAAAACTGTGTTCAACCTTTTTAGGCTGTGAGTCATCCTGTATTTCATACCTACAACAGAATAATTAACAAATGTATATATATGTAATGCATAAAAGTAAATAACACACAATATTTTTATAGTGGTTCAGCTAAGTCGTAGCCTACATCCACTTTATAGTCCTTTATTCATATCGTCAGATTTTCCCAAGGCAAGTCATGCCTTATTACAGGGTTCACAGGAAAAAAAACAAAGAGTACAGCATTTCTAAACCAAATATCGCATTAAGTGTTGAGCATTCCATGCTCGAGGGACTTCTTCACCATCTACGGTCGTTAACTTGAAGGTTCCTTTTTCAAGCTTCCGTTGGATGACAAAGGGTCCTTCGCATTTTGGGCCGAGGTGAGGAAGGGATGGAAAAACTCTCTTTAGCACCAAATCTCCTGGTTCAAAAGTCCTGAGGCGAACTTTTTTGTCATAATAGCGTGCCATCTGACGTCGATGTCTTGCCGCACGTAAATCCGCTTCATCCCTTTTTTCTTCGACTTCATCAAGAGACTCAAGTAAGAGCGCCCGATTCGTCATCGGGTCATAATATGTCACCCTGTGGGAAGGAACTTCCAGTTCAACTGGAATTACTGCTTCTGAGCCAAAGGAGAGAGAGAAAGGGGTATGACCGGTGGCTGTCTTAAATTTTGTTCGATATGCCCACAAAGCTAGGGGCAATTCGTCAACCCATCTTGCCTTTGCATGCTCTAACCGTTTCTTGAGGATGGATTTTATTACTTTGTTTATTGCCTCTACTTGCCCGTTTGACTGCGGATAGGCAACTGCAGTATATCGCTTGTCTATCTTATACTTCTGACAGAAATTTTTGAATTCAGTACTATCAAACTGGGTTCCGTTGTCAGTTATAATCGTCCTTGGAATCCCGAACCGGCATATTATATTTCTGACCACAAAACTTATCACCTTTCTTGCTGTGATCTTGGTCAAGGGCTCAGCTTCTACCCACTTCGTAAAATAGTCCACGGCCACTATTGCATACTTAGCTCCTCCTTTAGCAATTGGTAGGACTCCAATGATATCAATTCCCCACGTGGCAAATGGCCAAGGACTCACCATTGATTTAAGTTGGGTCGACGGTGCCCTGGGGATTTTAGCGAATCTTTGGCACTTATCGCAGCGTCGTGAATAATCAGCTGCATCTTTATTTATCGTAGGCCAGAAGTATCCGTACCGCAATATCTTCTTTGCTAAAGTTTGACCTCCTGTATGATCTCCACACTCACCTTCGTGTACTTCTCTTAGTACACGCTTGATGTCGTCGTGTGCTATACATCGTAACAGGGGCATAGAAAATCCTTGCCTATAAAGAGCATCATCTTGTATGACATATCTGGTAGCTTTGCGAACTATAGCTCTTTTCTCACTCTTCTTTGATGGGAGTGTCCCATTCTTTAGGAAATTCTTAATTGGAGTCATCCACGACTCCTTCTCTGGTTCCGCTTCAAAGGCGAATTCAATTTCCATTGACTCAAAGCTTGGTGATTCCAACGTTTCAATTGGAATTATTTCAGTCTCTTCTGGATTGTCGGAACTAGCCAGCTTTGCCAGCCTATCCGCTTTCTGGTTTTCAACTCTGGGAATGTGCGTTATGTTGTACCGCTCTAAGCTACTCAATAGCTCTCTCACTTTCCCGAGGTAGGCGATAAGTCGAGGTCCTCGAGCCACAAATTCCTCTCGCACTTGGCAAACAACAATTTTAGAGTCACAAAATATGTCTAACATTTTTACTCCGAGGTCTTTAGCAAGTTTCAGCCCGGCAATCAGGGCTTCATATTCAGAGTCATTGTTAGTCGCCGAAAATTCTAATCGCAAGGCGTAATAGAACGACCGTCCTTCGGGAGTGACTAAGACGATTCCAGCTCCGGACCTTCGGTCGTTCTTGGCTCCATCTGTATATAGTTTCCACAGATTTATCTTTAGCTCATCCTCGGACTTAACCACTCTGTCATTGATTATTTCCTCCTCTGGAATGGTGAACTCCGCAATAAAGTCTACTAGAGCTTGCCCACTGATTGACTTACGTGGTTGAAAATTCAAATCAAACTGACTTAGTTCTATGTTCCATTTGATCAACCTTCCCGATGCTTCGGGTCTCTGCAACACCTGCCTTAAGTGCTGGTCGGTGTATATGGTTATTGGATGGGCTTGGAATAGTGACGAAGTTTTCGGGATGCGATCAGGAGGCTGTAAGCGAGATTCTCAATTTTTGGGTAGTTGCGCTCTGCCGCCGCTAATTTCTTGCTTACATAATACACTGGCCTTTGTACTTTATCTTCTTCTCGAACCAGGGCTGTACTGACGGCGTGATCCGAGACTGCCAAGTAAACAAACAATTCTTCGTGATCTATGGGCTTTGATAAAATCGGCGGTTTCTCTAGCAGTTCCAATAAATTTCGAAAGGCCTCAACACAGTCCGGAGTCCACTCGAAGTTCTTCTTTCCTCTTTTAATCAAATCAAAAAATGGAACACATTTGTCTGTGGCTTTGGAGATGAATCTACTCAGTGCCGCTACTTTCCCTGCAAGACTTTGGACGTCTTTAATTCTCCTCGGCTCTTCGATGTTTCTAATCGCTGCTATCTGGCTAGGGTTGATTTCAATTCCTCGGGAACTCACAATGAAGCCAAGGAACTTTCCCGAAGCCACTCCAAATGAGCATTTCAGAGGATTCAATTTCATCTGGTACTTTCGCAGGATACCAAACATTTCCGCCAAGTCTTGCGTATGGATGGAGGACTATTTCGATTTGACAAGCATGTCATCCACATAAACTTCCATAGTTTTTCCTGTTTGATTATAAAACATTCTGTTCACCAAGCGCTGATAAGTAGCTCCAGCGTTTTTCAATCCGAATGGCATTACAACATAACAATATAATCCCAAATTCGTAACGAAGCTCGTATGTTCTTGGTCTGGTACGTGCATAGGAATTTGATTGTACCCAGAATATGCGTCCATGAAAGAGAGAAGTTCATGACCTGCTGTCGAGTCTACAAGCTGGTCGATCCTGGGAAGTGGGAAACTATCTTTTGGGCAAGCCTTGTTTAAATCTGAAAAGTCAATGCAAGTCCGCCACATTCCATTTGGCTTCTTTACCAAGACGGGATTCGATATCCAGTCGGGATACGTCGAATCTCGAATAAATCCATTCTGCTTCAACTTCTCTACTTCCTCTTTGAGAGCAGCCGACCTCTCTGGGCCCAGCATGCGTCTCTTTTGCTTCACAGGTGGATGTTTCGGATTTACATTCAATTTGTGACTTATAACGGATGGCGATATCCCACACATGTCGGTATGGGTCCAGGCAAACACGTCTAGGTTTGCCTTCAAGAAGTCCGTTAGTTCTTTAGCTCGACGTGGATCCAATTGAGAACCAATTTTCAAAACTTTTGTCAGATCAGCTTCATCAATGGGAATTTCCACTGTCGCTTCATTAGGAGTTGCATTCCTAGCCTCTGGTTCCTCGTCTTTTCTGGGATCCAGGTCTTCAGTTGTTCCTTTGGGCAACTCCTTTGGGGTCAATCTCTCTAATTACTATGCCGAGCCCCCTTTGAGGGAGACAAGGCATCTTTACTTTCAACGTTAAGTCCTTTCATCAACATCTTTAACTCGGCCACATAGCAGGCCCGTCCAGAAACTTGATCCCCTCTCATTACTCCAGTTCCGGCTTCGGTTGGGAACTTTAGTAACAAACACCAAGGGGAGATACAAACTCTGAATTCAGCAAGGGCAGGCCTCCCCAAAAATGCATTATAAGGCGAATCTACGTCCAATACTACGAACTGGAGCATCTGCACTATTCTACGTTCTCCTTGCCCCAGGGTCACGGGCAACTCTATGTATCCCATGGGAGCTATCGACGCCCCATTGAAGCCTCTAATCCATCCTTCACACGGCTTCAAATCTTCAGATTCAAGCTTCATTTGATCGAATGACTTTTTGAATAAAATATTGACAGAACTTCCATTGTCTACTAATACCTTATGGACCAAGGCCGGCCCAATAGTGGTAGTAATAACCAACGGATCATCGGTGGGTTATTGGATCCCAGTATTGTCTCGGCTGCGGAATACCACGTCGTCAAACATGGTCTTCTGTTGTTTTATGGGGGTGATATCTTCCAAATTATCACCCTCGTTCACATCTAGGTGCTTGGCAGCATTTACATATTGATCCATTGACCTGAAACTTCGGATTGTCGGGTGAGGTCCGCCTACTATGGAGTTGATAACAATTCCTTTACCTTTCTGCTGCGCTGTAGGCTTGGGAGCAGGTAGAATCTGTTTTGGAGCCTGCTCTACTTGCCCCCTGTCCCTCGGGGCAACCTTGTACTCATCCAACTTCCCTTCACGCAGCAGCTTCTCAATCACATCCCTCAAATGCCGACATTCATTGGTTGAATGCCCATGAGTTCCATGAAACAAACAAAATTTCCCTGTCGCCATTTCTTTCTCGGTCGAATCACGAGGTGGCGGTCTTTTGTACTGTAACACATTGTACGTATCCAGGTAAATATTTTCCAGGGTGTCGTTCAATGGTGTATAATTCTCGTAGTTCTGGAATCGGGGTCTTTTGTTAGGATCACTTCCCCTATTTCTGTTTCTTCTGTTACCGTTTGGATTACGGTTATTGTTGTTGTTACCCCCGCTTCCAGCATTGCTGTTTCCACCCTTGTTTCCTACATTTACTTCAACCTTGCCAGAAGTTTCCCCAGACTGCTTCACGGCGATATTACTCTGCACATTCTCCTTTGAAGCCGTCTTAGACTTTCTCTTTTGGTTTGCCCTGGCCTCCTCTCGTGTTAGATAAATATCGGCTTTTTCGTAGAATATCTCCCTTGTGGAAGGTGTTTTCCCAGAAAGGTAATCTCCAAACTCAGATTCAGGATCGACTCCTTCCTTCAATGCCATCAGGATAGTGGGCTCATGCGGGTCACTGACCTCAGTCACAGCTTGGTTAAAACGGTCAAGATATGCCCTCAAAGACTCTCCTGGTGCCTGCTTGATTCTCGATAATTCAATAACACTTTTGGACTTTCGGGCATGGAGTCGGAACTGGTTCATGAAACGCTCGCTTAGTTCCTTGTAATTCGAAATCGAACGAGGAGGAAGTCGGGTAAACCAGAACAATGCCACATCTTCTAAGTAGATTGGGAATGCTTTACACTTCACTTCATCAGGGGCAGTAGCAGCATTCATGAGCCACGAATACCGCATCAAATGCTGTCCCGGATCAGTCCTTCCGTTGTACTTGTCCATCTGTGGCAAGTTAAAGCGTCGGGGAAATTGGAAGTCGAGGATATCGTCGGTGAAGGGAGTATGGCTTCGCTCAATGCCATAATCTTCATTTGTATAATTCCGGCTCTCGGACATGATCTGGCGAACCATTGCCTGTACATCAGCATTAGTTAGGGGCCACTCAGGTTCCCTGGCCCTAGTATACGAGTTCCTTCTGGGCTCTTGTTCAGGAGATGCCCTTCTTCTTCGAGCTGCCTCTGCTCGATTCCGTTCCCTGCGCTCCCGGTCGATCTCGGGAGGAGGGGACTGGAGTCTTTGCCCCCGAGTGGGGTCATTGTTTCCTAATGCTCGTGCAATATCCTCACGAGATCCCAAAGATCCAAATGTCAGCTGCTCCATGTTCTGAGGTCGTTCAAGTGGCCTTCGTTCACGGGGCCGCTCTTCCTCGGAAGATGAAGATTGATCCACTGGTGTGTGACGAACCGGTGATGGAGATCTCTGTCGATGGAGTTCACTAATCTCCCGACTCATTAGCCTCATATTTTCCTGCATCATGAGATTAGTGCGCTCGTGAACTTTCATAGCTTCCCTTGTGCTCTCAAGCATGTCAAGTAAGCGCGAGAAATCTCCTTGAGTGATGGGCGCAGATGGATTGACCTGATCACCAACCCTGGTGGCTGGAATCGGAGCATTCGTAGGGACTCGAGTAGAGGTTCCAGCTTCACCAAGCATCGGGTCGGATCGGAGGTAGGAGGTGGGGTCGGTTCGGAGCTGGGGGGCCTGGTCGGATCGGTACGGGGCAAGCAGCTCGGGTCGGTTCAGATTGGGGGAATGCACTGCTTCAGAATCTCCTACCCGGATCGGATCAGAGCTCTCCCCCTGCTGGCGGCTTGGATTTCCTGCATTGGTTCTTCCTGCTGCTGAACTCTGCCCCCGAGACCTTATCACAACAGCATTTTGCTGATCTTCGCCAGCTCCATTTCCTCGAACAGACTGAACTTCCTTGCCTTTTCCTTTGGCCATGAGTCTTTGATAATCACTTCAACAAATATAAAAAAGCGGAGAAACTTAAGGATTCACTTCTTTGAACTCAACGGTCCAAAAAGTAGAAAGAGATCCTGGAAAATAAAGAATTTAGATGAGGATTCTCAGTGAAAGCACCAAAATGTTAGACCCAAAAGTGGTTCTAACACCCAAATTGGTTAAGAGCAAAATGAAATTAGATAAAAATATAAATGAACACACAGGATTTATAGTGGTTCGGCGAAGAAATGCCTACGTCCACTTATCTTTTACTATATTCAATGATTCAGTTGCAAATACAATGTAAGCTTCACTCAATTCCACTCCCAACTCACTTATATTCACTCAATAGACTAAAACAAGTAATGAAAGAAGATTTGGATTCTCCGGGAGTAATGGAGTTCAGATTATGGGGGTGGTTGAATTCTCAAAGTGCCTAAATAAGATCCTTTTCTTTGTCTCCAGACGGGGTATTTATAGGTGTGAATTTTCTCAAAACTTGATCCGGGTCGGGGCCACGTGTCGTCCATCCCGTTAGCTTCGGGTTCGGATGAATTATTGTGTTGACAACGCATCAAAGTAACGAACGTTATGGATAGGAACTGGTCACAGCCGGTCAGGATATCCAGGCGCTTTTGCAGGAGAATAATATGGAACATGGGCTCGGGTCGGAGGCACACAGATAAGGGGTTCGGATCGGGATACCCGATCCGACCCGAATTGGCTTGGATGCAACGCTCTCTTCTTCTCTAATCTGCTCCGCTCCGATCTATTTCTGTGGCAAACAGGTGGCTTTCCGATCCAATTGAGATTATGTTGCCCTCCGATCCGATTAGATATGCCTTACCAATTTCCTCAGCAGCAGTTCACCGATACGAACAGAAGATTCTATCCGACCCGAACCGATATGTTGCTCTGACCCGACCCGAACAATCGCTGCTGTCCAGTCTAGGTTGTAGTGTCTTCTCCAATCCGAACCGAAGTCTTCTAATTAAAAATGCTCTTCAATGTCTGATTTCTTGACTTTGTGTTGCCTAGTTCACAAAGTAGGCTAACATGTACTATATGCCCGTCAATACCACAGAAGTTGCATTTTCTTTTCTCACGTGAATTATCGTTCTTGTTGTTGCCGTTCTTTCCTCCTTCCTCGGAGTCTACCTTCTTGTCTTGGGACTCATTCGCCTTCACCTTCTTCTTGCCATTCTCGTCTTCTTCATGAAGTAGGGCCATATCCACCAAGCTTTCAAAGGTCGCCCCCATGGGTACATTAGTCATGGACGTAGTGTGGAGTGGCTCGCTCAATCCTCGAGCAAAGCGTAGAGCCTTCTTCTCAGCCATGTTGACTAAGTCCAAACCAAACCGAGCAAGCTAATTAAACTTATTCACGTATTCCCTAACTGACATGTCCCATTGCTTGAGTGCTAGGAACATCTCCATCTGAAGACTCGCTTGTGCGGATGATAAAAACTTAAGCCCAAACCTCTCTCTAAAGTCTGCCCAAGTCTCAATTGGCTTGGTAGCATTGGTGACTTCCCACCGAAATGCAGCTTCCTCTTTCAACAACCATGCTGCCAACTGAACTTTCCTATGATCCTCCATATCGAAAATAACAAACGAGTCTTCAGTCTCTTTTAGCCAGTTTCACGCCTCAACGAAGGTTTCAGTTCCAATGAAGTTCTTGCCGCCCATTCCTATAAAGTCCTTGCATATTTTGGCGAAGGCGGTACCCGGAGGAGGAGGAGGAACCGTGGCCAACGGGGAAGGAGTAGGAGGGATATCTGCCGGGCCCGCGCTGTTGGCCATAGCTTCCAAGTATCTTCGGAACTAGCCAGGTATGGGTACTCCCTCAGGAAGGTTAAGATCGGACATGCTGAAAAGCGAAAAGGAAAAAGATTCAAACGAGGAAACAAAGGAAAGTGCTAATGGCTTTTGGGGAATAGCCTTTTCTTAAAAATAAAACTTTTCTTGAAAAATGCTACTTTATAAACGGTTTGAAAATAGTTTTAGAAGGTTTTTAAAACTTTTTCCCAGTCTAGTAACCTTCTGCTCTGATACCAAATGTAACACCCCACCTTCGCTAGGGTCACTCACAAAGGGAATGCCCTAGTTTTGGAGGGGAATTATCTAGTAAACAGGCACAGAGATAACACAAGACAGAACGTAGATAAAATAGAGTATATAAAGCAGCGGATATAAACTTTAAAACCAAATCTCATTACTGAAAAATACAGTCAAAACCTCTTACATCAAAATGCCAAGTCATTATTTCATTACATCAAGTTCTAATGAAGCAAAGTACTTAAAACAACATAAGTAAAATATTATACCCCAAAAAGTGCATGAGTGCAGCCATAGCATAGCTCAAGACCAAACCGTACATGTGCTGTCAGAAAGCAAACAAAGTCCAAGCTAAGAGCTAGAGTTTCCTCCCTGATAACCTGGGGGGGGGGGGAACGAAAGACAAAGAGGCGAAAGAAAATGGGTCAGTCATAAAGACTGGTAAGCCCTAGTGACTATCAGCATAGAAACTAGTAAAGTTAACAAGACATGAATAAACTGGAATTAAACATAGGAATGATGATAAATCTGACATGATAACTAAGCTAACAAGATAACTCAAGTCTAACATTGCGTATTCAAGGTTCGCCATACCAACTATACTGGTATACTAATCCCGTGTCAACTATAAATCAAGAAATAATCCCCTGGCCCAATATCGTGAAGTGACCAAATTTGGGTTCCAACGATATGATCTAATAGGTCGGCTCCCTACAAGTCTAGCTCATCGTGTGTCTATGTCATACGGCCCTATCACGAATGTAGTCACCTGTGCTAGGTCCACCATAGGGTGTATCAAGCCCTAGGGTGCCAACCACCGACACGAATCAAGAATGCACAGATAATCCTACTGATGCCCAATCCCTGCTTTTTCAACTCCGGAATAAGTGCACGACCCTAGTCCGCCTGAACCTACAATGGCGCACCAACTCGGCCGTCGTTCTAGTCGCTTACAGTCAGCCCAGCAATCGTGCCCCACCCTGCCTAGTCCCAGGGTACCGTGATACATCTAGTGGGTTACTGCTGAAAAGGACCGCGTAACTAGGGTTTCGTTCAGCAGGTTAAGTTGTCATTTAAAATCGAGACTTAACCCCATCTACGTGTCATGTCAAATTGACTAAGTGTGTCGTTCTAGTTCAAGACATAGTCCTACGAATCATGTGTCAGGTTGGTTAAGTGTGTTCAAGGGGTTCATGACTTAACCCTATCAAATCAATGCGTCAAATTGGTTAATTATATTCAAGTGGTCCATAACTTAACCCTATCCAGTGGCATTAATTTACTTAATGCACCCCTAACCTCTCACATTAGACTTGGTTATGGTTACTAGATGTGTCGGGCGGGTCCGGGCAGTTTTACACAATAACCTAGTCTAACCTCGGGTTTCGAGTGCGATATGACCAACTACTCACATTGGGTCATATTGTTTGCAGTTACTGGATTCGCCGGGCGGTTCCGGGCAGATTTATACTGCAAACTCAACCCAACCTCGAGTTGGCCACATTCAAGTTATCTAAGTGTCATGTCCCAAATTCATATTTTCAAGTATAATTTCATGTCAAGTTCATGTTCCTATCCAAGCTCAAGTTATAACGATATTCATGGTTTCAAGTTCATACTAAATTCAGGTTTTCCTAAACTACACAAATTGCATCCCCAACGCTCGTGAATTCGAATCAAGGCAATAGATGTAACTAGGGAATAACATAACAAAGATGGGTATAAAGTGGCAAAGGTGATTTCAAGGCAAGCATGGTGTAACTTGAGATATGATCATAACATCATTGGCATATGAAATAGGGTGATAAACATAGGAATAAATGACATAAGATGATAATCCTAAACTTGTGACTAGCAATAGTTTCAACATCACAACATCACAGGCATGTTAAAATAATGATAGGGTTTAGGTCATGACATGAACAGGCCCGTAAATCAAGTTCTCATCAATATTCCACAAATTGTGGTTCAATATGAACGGTACTAGGTTCAAGGTGAATAAATCTAGGGTGAACAAAAGTAGATCTAAAATAATAGATCAAAAAGGAATAGTCATAGATCAAAGATATACAAGAGTAGGTCTCAAGTAGTTATCATGTTTATGTTCAACTTCAATTTACACATATCCATATTAATTTACAGTTTAGATCTAAGAGTAACTAGGGCTTACAGATCGTGGTTTTTGAGAACTAAGAACAGAAATTGTCGTACGATCATTGTTGAGATGTTGATCTATTCCCTTGAATTGTTGTAGAAACGTTGACCTTCGATTTGGATCTAGTTTGAATGTTTAAGCTTCAAGTTGGAGGCGGCGGCCATGGTTCAAGAGGAGACTTAGCAGTATAATGGTGTTAGAAAGATTTGTGGTGGATTAGCCTAGGTCTTAGGGTGTTTTTATAGTTGCAACAACTAGATTAGGCCATAGGATAAACCCTAGAATCGATCTGAACCGCCAAAAATCATCACAGGCCCTCAAACAAGCCAACAGGGTCAAGCAGGAGCAACCAGGCCCAAACCAGGTTCGGGGACCAGGTCGACACCCAAGTCGACTGCGCAGTCAACCTGGTCCTGGGGGTGTCGACTGCCCAGTCGACTCCCCAGTCGACCTGGGGTGCTGGGCGGGAAATTTCCCGCCCAGTCTGTCTGGGTTTTGAAATTCGAATTTGAACTCGAATTCGAACTGTTTTGAACTCTGAAAATTTATGTAACTTTGGGGAGCAAAAACTTGGTCATATGGACTCCGATTTTCGAAAACTCGGACTCGAGTTCATGCATAATTCCGAGACGAACGCAATGGCACAACCCGTTTCCCTTGGTTCTTATTTTAAATTTAATTCTGCCTAGATTTATGGTTATAACACGTTATCAAAATACAGGTTGTTACAACCCCCTTTGACCAACAAAACGGCATGTGAAAAAATGAGCTAAAAAAGCATTCGATGTTCCCAATAGTCATTATGATTGAATTTCTTGGTTACTGAACAAAGATGAGATTGGTGGAACATGTTAGTCCTATTTATCTATGAGTGGGCTTCGTTGTGACGGCCTGCTCCGCACCAACCGACACTTACCTAGAAATGCGATGTGCTAATGCCCGACTAGCACAGGACAGTCGCAAAAGAAAGGAAAAGAAAGGAATTTGAACTAACAAGGAACCTATAGAATGTCTCACAGCGCAAGGAATAAAATATAATAGTAACATAACTTTGACGTAAAACAGGCAAGACAGTGCATAAGCTGAAAAATAAACCATCATAGTAGTGAAAAATCCAAAATTCAACTTATTTTCCACATCATCATTATTACAACTTCTAAAACCGTCTCTAAAGCAAAGTAAAGGAAAGTTACACCACTAATGCCCAAAGTAGTAACCAGCACCGAGACAGGGAGAATATCTATATATATCATACGTGGAAGCCTCCTGCTCATCTCCGGTACTGCAACTCGTGCATAATCACTTGACCTGTCTCTAGTCTGCCCGTTTAAGAGCAACCAGAGTAATAAGAAGAGACATAAAACTCTGGGTCAGACAAAAGTCTGGTATGAGCGATAAGCAGCAAAACAGAACAATAACAGGTATACTAAACCATACCGGAACCTGGACCTGCAACCAAAGAGTTAGCACAACAATATTGTACAGGTGACACTAACATATGGTGTAAAGATACAGGGGAGGGGGTGTGCATGTCATAGTGATGTCAAATAATCAAGCATAGCAACCATCCTCACATCTCTCACTCAGTGCGTAGAGCATACGATATCCACCACTTTGACCACCCAAATCCTTTGATATGATCACTCTGCCCCATGGAGTTACAGTGACTCCAGTTCACTGATCCATAGCCATTAATCCATGCTATGTCCACTCTGCCCCATGTAGTCACGACGACTCCACTACACAGGCTCATAGCCATGCTACGATCACTCTGCCCCATGGAGTAATAACTACCCCCACTGCACTGATCCGTAGCCTAACATCCCTCTTGTTGGTGAATCAAAGTTACGGATGTCGATAAACCCTTTGCACACGTCCCGCAGCAAAGCCCAACTCATGAAGTTAACTCGTTGGTTCCCATCTGGATCTTGAGTTCTACTTCCAATTTGGACTAGCTTTGCATCTCGGGTTTTGATCTCCTCTGGATCGGTTTGGTTCTTCACTTCACTTTGCTTCCGTTCATGATTCTTTAAGTGGTTTGGTTCGTACATCATGTTGCTCACCGGTTCGTGAGTACTATTTCTCAGCACCAGATCGGTTCGGCTCATGACCCCATCTCCTGTTCGGTTTGGTCTTTCCTTGCTCATGGTTAAGCTCCTAGATTGTGGCACTTCGCGGAGGCATCGGTTTGGTTCGGGGTAATGCACCGGTTCGGGTCATGATCTCGGGTAGGTTCGGAGCTTCTGGTTCGTGGTGCTAGAGCTGGAGTGGTTCGGTTGATGGCTTCTCTTCATGAGTGGGTCGGGTCAGAGAACTTCAGATGTGAGCGGGTTGGGTCATGGAATGCTCCCCGAACGGGTCGGTTCGTTCTCCACCGATCAGGCCCGGTTCCTGCACAGTTTTCCTGCAACTTTTTCAGCGACTGTTTCACGCCATACGATGGCGTTTTCGACCATTCTAACTTTTCTAAGCAATCATAAAACATTCCAAATAGTCATAGCACCATATAACATCAACCATAAACACCAAAAGGATAAATAACCATGTCAAAATGGATCAAACATACCCAAAAACCAATATTTTTCTTTAATCATGTTTAAGCATAACTAATTATAGGATTAGTAAAACATATCCAAACTAACCCAATTTTTTATCAAAGCGTTAAAATAATATTTTAGAATTTTACAAATTTTTCCATATTTTTCTGAGCCATAATTTCGCTAAATATCACTAATCACCCATAATTAGCCGTAATTAGCGAAAAACAATGCAAATCACTTACCTTAGCCACAAATAAATCCTAGATCTGAAAATATCTCTGATTTGGGTTGAATCTCTATGCAACACAGCAGCTCTATACCCAATTTGATGCTAATTAGCCTTGATTAGATGTAGATTAGGCTAAAACCTGATTAAATTGTGATTAGAAGGTGATTTGGGTGTTGGAGGCCATTTTTATGGTTAGGTAAATGTTTGAGGTGGCTGGAAAATGAAATAAAAATCATTCCCTAACTATTCTCAGCCTCCCCATAACCCTAATCCCGAAATGGGTTATGGGCCCTCTTGCTAATCACCCTAATTAGGCCCGGTTAAGCTGTTATTCACCTTCTAAACCTTGTTTCAGCTATATTGTAACAACCCGAATTTTAATAACATGCTATAATCATAAATTAAGGAAGAAATAAATTTTAAAATCTGAATCAGGGGAAAATGGGCTGTGCCATTGCGTTCGTCTCGGAAAAATACGCGAAATAGAGTCCGAAATTTTGTAAATCGGAGTCCGTATGACCCAATTATGGCCCGATGAAGTTTCAGAAAATTCAAATTTCGAAAACAGAATTGAATTTCAGCCCAATCAGAGTAGGCGGGAAAAGTTCCTGCCCAACTCACCAGGTCGACCTGGGGGTCGACCCAAGGGTCGACCTGCCAGGCCAGGTCGACCTGGGGGTCGACCTGCCCTAGGCCAGGTCGACTCTAGAGTCGACCTGGGGGTCGACCTCCCCGGTCGGGCCATTTTGGCCTGGTGCACCTGCTTGTGTTTTTTGGCCCTATTTGTTGGTTTCTGACGTGATTTGATGGCTCAGATTTGATTTAGGGTTAATCCTATGGCTAAAACTAATCCTAAACTGTATGAAAAGACCCCTAAGACCTAGCCTCCTCTACACACAATTCTATTCTTCTTCTTCTCTGCCTCTGTTCTAAATAAAAATAAAAATGGCGTCGCTACTCTGCTGGAATCAAAACTAGAAGCTAATCAACATCAACCTAAGCAACTCAATTCAAATTAGAGATTAAAGCTTCTGCAACAATTCTGCAACAACTAAAGTTCTTTCTTTAATCCAATCAAGGCAAGCGCAGTTATTTTCCGATATAAACGTTAATTCTGATTGTGACATGAATTATAAATCTGAATTTGAGGTTATATCCGTTCTGTTCTGTTTGGATCTATCTTATTTTGTATCTTTTTCCTCTTTCTGTTCTATAACCAGGCTATCACGAGCCTGAGCCAATCTCATAAGAGAGTAACCTACACTAAAATATTTGGGACAGTAAAATGAATGATGCATGAATTGGGCATGACCAATTGGTGGCTGATTTGAGGAAAGAACATGAACTTTAGCTAGAACAAAATCTGAGACATATGACTGGACATGTTATATTTATAATATAAATTGTATTGAACATATGATTTGAGATAAAGAGAATATGGCTTAGGCATAAAGATTTACATGAGAGTAGGGTATCTATTAATGTAAATAAACACCTAAGTAAGAGATCTTTGGGATATATGATATGCATAGTAATCAATGGCTATATTTGGTATAATGTATATAGGGATCTTCTGTACTATGCAAGTTTAATAAAAATTGAAACACATGATATATGGTTAATTTATGACCATAATCTGTGCTATGTAAATTTAATGCAAACATAGGGTATATGAACTTAGGCAAGATTTATAATTAGGCAAGATATGTTTATGAAACTTTAAGAAATGATTAAATCTATTATATTTGCCTAATTTGCTAGTTTTGTTACAATGCCGAATCTGCTAGTTCTGTTATATTGCCTAATCTTCTAGTTCTGCTCTATTGCCTAGTCTGCTAGATCTGTTCATCTACCAAATCTGTCATCTGCTAAGTCTGTTGAAAGTGCTAAATCTGCTAGTTTGCTTAATCTGCTAAATTCGTTAAGTCGCCTAATCTGAAACATCTGTTATCTGCTATATCTGTTGAGTTGGTATAATTAGTCCGCTATTGACATAATCTGAATTGTCTATAGTTATGAATAATTGACATGTATATTAGGCGTGGGTATAAATGGTGAATCATTAGTTAATTGGCCGCAAAGATAAACATGGCTAACTCGAGGTTAGAATGAGTTTGCGGCGTAATTCTGCCCAAAACCGCCCGACATATTTCAGTGGTCGCAAAAAATAGGTTCTAATGTGAGAAGTTAGTCATAACGTGCTTGAAAACCGAGGTTAGACTCATTTTGCGACAGAAACCTGCCCGGAACCAACCGGCCTAACCAGTAGCCGCAAACTGTCAGTCTAATGTGAGAGGTTTTGGCATTAATATCTAATTAATAAAAATCTGAGATAATTATGATGTCTAAAACGTGTTGGGTAAGGCTAAAACAATTGGACTAGTGAATCTGGTAAACCTGTTTCGTGAATCCGTAGGCCTAATACAAAGTTAGATAATCTGTAACCAGTTAACCTGTAATCCTGTTAATCCGAACATCCAATCCGTTAGTCTGAAAACCTGTTAACTTGATTGTCTGATCTGTGAACTCGTTAATCTAAATTTTGTATGTCTGAAACTTGTAGACAAGTTAAGTTGAAATCTGTTAGTCTGGGGACACAAGGTTAGGAGGGGAATTACTTGTGTCATCTGTTGTTTGGGACCCATATTAGTCAGTAACCCTTTCTGGTATCAAAACTTTGACCCAACAATAAGTAGGGTCCGGGGACGCTTACTGAACTAATTATAAGCGGTTCATTCTGATAATGGCGAGGGGTGTTGATGGTGCGTTCCAACTGGGTCATGTGCGTGCATGGATCCCGGTCTGCCTCTGAGGATGTATGACGCCGTGACATCTGTAAATAGGTCTATGCCAATTGGTTGTCACTTTAGGGAGTGATACACCCTACTGTTGGGCCGACACAGGGTATTTATGTATTAGGGAGCCGATTGCTTCGGGTAGTGTTTTAGGGTACACTTAGTTCTGTCTGTTTCTGTTGGTACCGTCTGTTTCTGTTAGGTGGTAAAACCTGTTTGTTTCTGCATGGTACCGTCTATTCGGGTGGTAAAGGCCCATTACTAGTGTACACCTAATTCTACATTCTGTTTCCGTAGGGATTAATCTGTTTCTGCCACTGTCTATTTCTGATCGGGTAGTAAAGGCCCATTATTAGCATTCTGTTTCTGTTAAATTATTCTGTACCTGTTTCTGTTTCAGTTTAGACATTAGGGTGACACCTAATTCTATTATACTAGTGCTAGTGCAGAGAAGTGTAAAGCAATAGCTTATATCATTCCGTTCTTCTGTTATATCTGCTACACCTGTTACAGTTATCTCTCATCCAGTTTTATGTTCATGTCATGTTATTATTATCTGTTCATAACTGAAAATCACTGGACTTGCCAGACTTTTTGTCTGACCCTTGTTGTTTCGCCTCCTTTTCTTCCATTTCCCCCCCAGGTTTTGTAGAAGGGAATACCCTAGCTTGATCCAGATTTCTTCCGCTTGCAATGCTTAAATTATGGCTCGACTTCTGCTGTGGGGATTATGATTTGAAACTATGCATTCTGAAGGCTTTTTTACAAGACTGATATTTTGTACTTGAATTCTGATAATGTGATTTGAAAGGATGTAACCTAGTTTATTTCGGTTTCTGTTGAAATAAAGTTATAAATTTTTCAAGTACTATTTTATCTGTCTTGTAAGTTTCTGTTCTGTTTACTAAAATGCTCCACCAAAGTTAAGGCATTCCCTTTGTGAGTGACCTTAACGGAGGTGGGGTGTTACACTTGGTATCAGAGCTGAAGGTTACCAAATTAGATTAAAAAAAATTTGAAAAACTATTTTCAAAAAGGTTTTGAAAGGAAGTATTTTCAAAAATAAATCTTATTTTGAAAAACTTGATCCCCAAGTGCCATATATCTTTCGTTCAGTCCTTTTTGTGTTGAATCTTTCCTTTTTTTCGTTTCAGCATGTCTGAAGCATCTGAAATACCAGAGGGTGTTCATGTACCTGGTTGGTTTCATCAATATCTTGAGGCTAGGACCGCCGCCGCCGGTCCAGCAAATGATCCCCCTCCTCCTCCGCCCCCTCCTCGTGCAATTGCTTTCTCAAAGATCTGTATAGATTTTAGGGCCATGGGTGGAAATGATTTCAAGGGAACTGAATCATTCGTCGAAGCGAGGAACTGGCTCAAAGAAACTGAGGATCTATTCGTTATCTTCGATGTGGATGATAGGCAGAAGGTACGTTTAGTGGTATGGTTGCTCAAAGACGAAGCTTCCTACTGGTTGGAAGTCACTAACGCCGAGAGGCCGGTTGAGACATGGATGGATTTCAAAACAAGGTTTAAGACAAAATTTCTGTCGCAAGCTGAACGGAGTTTACAACTGGAAAAGTTCTTATCTCTTATGAAAGGATGTATGACGGTCAAGGAATACGTCAACCAGTTCAACCAACTAACTAGGTTCGGATTGGATTTAGTCAACACTCAGCATAAAAAGGCTCTCCGCTATGTTAAAGGATTGAACGAGCCACTGCACAGCCTAGCCATGACCCACGTACCCATGGGAGCGAATTACGAGAAACTGGTGGACATGGCACTACTGCACGAGGAAGACAAGGGCCCGAAAGAGACAAAGAAGGAAGAACCACAGAACAAGAAAGCGTGACCCAAAAAGGAAACACAAAAGAAGGATGAGAAGTCTGAAGATAAGAAGGGAAAAAGTGCTTTACTTGTAGGAGCTCGACTCATCTGAATAAGGATTGCAGAAAAAGGAAGGGCACTTGTTTCAACTGTGGTGAGATGGGAAACTTCACTAGGGACTGCCCGAAGAGACGAGGGCAGGAAAACACTCTCGAGGCTAGTTTCTAGGATAGAAATAGGAAAATTTCTATAGTAGGTTTAATTTATTTATCATATTATGGAGTCAAGACTTTTTCCGATTTGGTATTTTGATTTTGTAATCGATACTCTGCACTTTAATACTAGTATTATTTCTGAATTCCGCTGTAGACTTAGACCCATAAGGGTTATGGCTCATCTATTTGAGATTGGGGTTTGAGGGTTATCTGTGTTAGGCGTCAAGTATGACGCATACATTCTGAGTTTTCGTGGGGTATGATTTTATCATTCTTAGCTTCCTAAGAATCATTAGGGAACCTGATCTGTACCAATATTCTGTAAATATCTGAATACTTCTGATAAGATTTCCAGTTTTGACATTGTCTAAAGAGGTTAATCCTCTGGGTGTCAATTTGATGTTGGTTTCGGTCTTCGGGGTCGATACTTAGGACCCATGCCTAATGGGAACCAAGTTTTGTTTCTATCTGTACTCGCTTCCATCATTCGACTGTATCCTATCGATCGAATCTTTGAACTTTCGGTAGAAACTAATGGGTGTAAACCTGTGTTTGAGACATGTTATGTTTGATGGTTGCAAGTGGATGCAAGTGGTTGCTAGTGGTTGCCCGTGGATACATATACACACACTAGGCACAAGATCAGCTCGAAAACACTCTCATACTGCATATGGATGTGTGAGCATTTTTAAATTTTGTGGATGCAAAATGATTGACTCAGTACATGGATATTGCATATGACTGAATGGTCGTGCACTCATATATAAATGATATGTATCGAGTAGGAAAATTGCGTACATGTTGGACTCATGGCACTGGCATAATTCGCATTAAGGAGGTCAACTGAATCAGTGGACCGCCTGATCTTCGCATTAGATAGGTGCATATACACACACTTTTGCATATGTTCATACAACATTAGAAATCTTTTAAGGACAATGATTACTTGTGGATGATGTTTTGAGTAGATGGATGATGGATGGTAGGATACGTTCTTCCTAACTTGGAGATTTCGGTGACGAAATCCTTTAAGGTGGGGAGAATGTAACAACCTGAATTTTAATAACATGTTATAATCATAAATCAAGGCAGAAATAAATTTTGAAATCTAAATCAGGGGAAAACGGGGCTATGCCATTGTGTTCGTCTCGGGAAAATACGCGAAATGGAGTCCGAAATTTTGTAAATCGCAGTCTGTATGACCCAATTATGGCCCGATGAAGTTTCAGAAAATTCAAATTTTGAAAACAGATTTGAATTTCTGCCCAATCAGAGTAGGCGGGAAAAGTTCCCGCCCAACACACTAGGTCGACCTGGGTGTCGACCCAAGGGTCGACCTGCCAGGCTAGGTCGACCTGGGAGTCGACCTGCAGGTCGACCTGCCCCAAGCCAGGTCGACTCTAGAGTCGACCTGGGAGTCGACCTCCCCGGTCGGGCCGTTTTGGCCTGGTTCACCTGCTTGTGTTTTCTGGCCCTGTTTGTTGGTTTCTGACGTGATTTGATGGCTCAGATTTGATTTAGGGTTAATCCTATGGCTAAAACTAATCCTAAACTCTATAAAAAGACCCCTAGGACCTAGCCTCCTCTACAAACAATTCTATTCTTCTTCTTCTCTACCTCAATTCTAAATAAAAATAAAAATGGAGTCGCTACGCTGCTGGAATCAAAACTAGAAGCTAATCAACATCAACCTAAGCAACTCAATTCAAATTAGAGATTAAAGCTTCTGCAACAATTCTGCAACAACTAAAGTTCTATCTTTAATCCAATCAAGGCAAGCGTAGTTATTTTCTGATATAAACGTTAATTCTGATTGTGACATGAATTATAAATCTGAATCTGAGGTTATATCTGTTCTGTTCTATTTGGATCTATCTTATTTTGTATCTTTTTCCTCTTTCTGTTCTATATCCAGGCTACCATGAGCCTGAGCCAATCTCATAAGAGATTAACCTAAGCTAAAATATTTGGGACAGTAAAATGAATGATGCATGAATTGGGCATGACCAATAGGTGACTGATTTGAGGAAAGAACATGGACTGTAGCTAGAACAAAATCTGAGACATATGACTGGACATGTTATATTTATAATATAAATTGTATTGAACATGTGATTTGAGATAAAGAGAATATGGCTTAGGCATAAAGATTTACATGAGAGTAGTGTATCTATTAATGTAAATAAACACCTAAGTAAGAGATCTTTGGGATATATGATATGCATAGTAATCAATGGGTATATTTGGTATAATTTATATAGGGATCTTCTGTACTATGCAAGTTTAATAAAAATTGAAACACATGATATATGGTTAATTTATGACCGTAATCTGTGCTATGCAAATTTAATGCAAACATAGGGTATATGATAATATTGTGAATAAAGACTATTATTTATGCATGTAAACTTAGGCAAGATTTATAATTAGGCAAGATATGTTTGTGAAACTTTAAGAAATGATTAAATCTATTATATTTGCCTAATTTGCTAGTTTTGTTACATTGCCAAATCTGCTAGTTCTGTTATATTGCTTAATCTGCTAGTTCTGCTCTATTTCCTAGTCTGCTAGATCTGTTCATCTGCCAAATCTGTCATCTGTTAAGTCTGTTGAAAGTGCTAAATCTGCTAGTTTGCTTAATCTGCTAAATTCGTTAAGTCGCCTAATCTGAAACATCTGTTATCTGCTATATCTGTTGAGTTGGTATAATTAGTCCGTTATTGACATAATCTGAATTGGCTATAGTTATGAATAATTGACATGTATATTAGGCGTGGGTATAAATGGTGAATCATTAATTAATTAGCCGCAAAGATAAATATGGCTAACTCGAGGTTAGAATGAGTTTGCAGCGTAATTCTGCCCGGAACCGCCCGGCATATTCCAGTGGTCGCAAACAATAGGTTCAAATGTGAGAAGTTAGTCATAACGTGTTTGAAACCCGAGGTTAGACTTAGTTTGCGATAGAAACCTGCCCGGAACCAACCGGCCTAACCAGTAGCCGCAAACTGTCAGTCTAATGTGGGAGGTTTGGGCATTAATATTTAATTAATGAAAATCTGAGATAATTATGATGTCTAAAACATGTTGGGTAAGGCTAAAACAATTGGACCAATGAATCTGATAAACCCGTTTCGTGAATCCGTAGGCCCAATAAAAAGTTAGATAATGTGTAACCAGTTAATCTGTAAGCCTGTTAATCCGAACATCCGATCCGTTAGTCTGAAAACCTGTTAACTTGATTGTCTGATCTGTGAACTAGTTAATCTAAATTTTGTATGTCTGAAACTTGTAGACAAGTTAAGTTGTAATCTGTTAGTCTGGGGACACAAGGTTAGGAGGGGAATTACTTGTGTCATCTGTTGTTTGGGACCCATATTAGTCAGTAACCCTTTCTAGTATTAAAAATTTGACCCAATAGTAAGTAGGTCCGGGCACGCTTACTGAACTAATTATAAGCGGTTCATTCTGATAATGGCGAGGGGTTTTGATGGTGCGTTTCAATCAGTTCATGTGCGTGCATGGATCCCAGTTTGCCTCTGAGGATGTAAGCCGCCGTGACATCTGTAAATAGGTCTGTGCCAATTGGTTGTCACTTAAGGGAGTGATACACCCTACTATGGGGCCGACACAGGGTATTTATGGGTTAGGGAGCCGATCACTTGGGGTAGGGTTTCAGGGTACACTTAGTTCTGTCTGTTTCTGTTGGTACCGTCTGTTTCTGTTGGGTGGTAACACTTGTCTGTTTCAGCGTGGTACCGTCTGTTCGGGTGGTAAAGGCCCAATACTAGTGTACACCTAATTCTACATTCTGTTTCCGTAGGGATTAATTTGTTTCTGCCTCTGTCTGTTTCTGATCGGGTAGTAAAGGCCCATTATTAGCATTCTATTTCTGTTAAATTATTCTGTACCTGTTTCTGTTTCAGTTTAGACATTAGGGTGACACCTAATTCTATTATACTAGTGCTAGTGCAGAGAAGTGTAAAGCAGTAGCTTATATCATTCTGTTCTTCTATTATATCTGCTACACCTGTTACAGTTATCTCTCATCCAGTTTTATGTTCATGTCATGTTATTATTATCTGTTCATAACTGAAAATCACTGGACTTGCCAGACTTTTTGTCTGACCCTTGTTGTTTCGCCTCCTTTTCTTCCGTTTCAACCCCCCCCCCCCCAGGTTTTGTAGAAGGGAATACCCTAGCTTGATCCAGATTTCTTCCGCTTGCAAAGCTTAAAGTATGGCTCGTCTTCTGCTATGGGGATTATGATTTTAAACTATGCATTCTGAAGGCTTTTGTACAAGACTGATATTTAGTACTTGAATTCTGATAATGTGATTTGAAAGGATGTAACCAAGTTTATTTCAGTTTCTGTTGAAATAAAGTTATAAATTTTCAAGTACTATTTTATCTGTCTTGTAAGTTTCTGTTCTGTTTACTAAAATGCTCCACCAAAGTTAAGGCATTCCCTTGGTGAGTGACCTTAAAGGGGGTGGGGTGTTACACGTATCTCCCAAACGGCGAGTCCGTTTGGCTAGTATAACCACTTTACGGAATTGTAAACCATCATTTGAATCCAATGGAAGTGGTTTCATGTCAAAACTCCTTACCAATCAAAAGTTATGACCGAAACAAGATCAGCTAGGGGGAAAAAGATCATTTAAAAATCGGCAAAAATCATGAACATGGGGAATGACCCAGTAGTCATTCCCCAAAGTTACTTGACCATACGACTTCGTATGAGAAAGAAATAAATATTCTACGATCCTTCAATGCGTCGAATGCGGGTCATTATATTCTCCCCCTTAAGAAATTTCACCCTAGAAATTCCTTAACTAAGAAACAAGCAAAGTATCCCGCCTGCCTATCAACCATTCACAACAACCAAACATACATAATCAAACAAACAAGTCGATCCTAGCATGCGGAAAACTAAATCGCAATTAAAATCATATAAGGCAAAGAGTTCTGGATACTTCTTCCTAATGCTTTTCTCTATCTCCCGAGTACAGTCATTCTCATTCTCTCCCCACTGAACTTTGACTAGATTCACCGATTTCCTTCGAAGTTGCTTCGTATCATGCTCGACAATACGAATCGGCTTGAGGTTCCCAACCACCTCCGGTTCTACTTCGATATCATCCAACTGATCAGGTGAAATAGACATATCGAGGTCGGGCATGAATTTCCTTAACTGGGAAACATGAAACATGTTATGAACTCCTGCCATCTTCTCTGGTAATTCAACTTTATATGCCAAATTCCCAACTTGCTCGAGGATTGGGAATGGACTAACAAAATTTTGTGCCAACTTTCCTCTCCTTTCAAATCGAATAACATTCTTTAAAGGAGAGATCTTGACGAATACTAGGTCGCCAATAGAGAATTTCAAATCTTTTCGCCTCTTATCATCATAACTCTTATGCCTATCTTGGACAGCCTTCATTCGCAGTTGAATGATCTTAATCTTGTCTGAAGTTTCCCTTATCACATATGGTTCAACCTTAAACTTCTCACCAGTTTCTAACCAACATGACGGTGAGTTGCGCGGTCTTCCTTACAAAGCTTCAAATGGAGCCATACCAATACTGGATTGGTAGCTATTATTATATGCGAATTCAACCAAATGCAAATGGTCACCCTATGATCCTAAAAAGTCCAATATACAAGCTTGCAAAAGATCCTCTAATACACGATTCACCCTCTTTGTTTGACTGTCTGTTTGAGGATGATACGTAGTACTGAGATATAATTCTGACCCTAGAGCCTCTTGTAAGCTCTTCCAAAACGCACTAGTAAACAACGGGTCTCGGTCGCTTATAATGCTTTTAGGTACTCCATGAAATCTCACCACCCACTTCATATACAGTTTTGCTAACTTAGTTGTTGTTCTATTTGATTTGACCGGTATGAACCTTGCACTTTTAGTCAATCGATCTACGATTATCCAAATACTATCGTGTCCTGATCTAGTCCTTGGTAAACCTCGATGAAATCCATCGATACTTGTTCCCATTTCCATTTGGGAATTTCCAATGGCTGCAAAAAACCACTAGGCTTCTTTTGCTCAGCCTTAACTAGCTGGCAATTCATGCACTTGGATATAAACTTCCCAACATCTCTTTTCATCCCTTCCTAGTAGTAGGTCTGCTTCATGTCTCGATGCATTTTGTTACCACCGGGATGTAGAGTCGGTTTTGAGTGATGACATTCTCTAAGCACTTCATCTCTCAATCCATTGACATTGGGTACAACCAGTCTTCCATTCTTTCTAAGCCATCCATCTCGATCAAGCCCATGCTCGTTCATCTCTTCATAGATACCCATCTCTAACGTGGAAATGAATTTCAATAAGTTAGGATCGTCCCTCTGACTAGAAACAAACAGCTCAATCAAAGCCGGTCTGATCATCAAACTTGCTAATATTCCTGGATCCAATTCGCACTTTGGTCTGAAATCATACCCAGCGATGTACTCCAATTGCTTCCACTCAAGAAACATAGCCCCTAAACTGGCATGTCTCCTACTCAAGGCATCAGCTGCTGCATTGGCTTTTCCTGGTGTATACGTGATGTCGAAATCATAGGAAGCCAAGAATTCTAACCATCCTTGATGTCGGAGATTTAGATCCTTCTGGGAGAAAAGATACTTTAATGATTTATGATTGGTAAACAACTCGAATATTTCTCCCAAGAGATAATGTATCCACATCTTCAACGCGAACCCGATCGCTGCCAATTCCAAATCGTGGGTAGGGTATCTTTTCTCATGTGGTTTCAGTTGACGACTTGCATAAGCTACAACCCTACCTCCTTGCATCAATACAGCACCTAGTCCGGTACCACAGGCATCCGTGTATACCGTCATCTCTTCATTCTCTTAAGGAATGACTAATACTGGCACACATGTCAAGTTCTCTTATAGACCCTTGAATGCATTCTCGCACCATTCGTCCCAAACGAAGGCTTAATTCTTCTTGGTCAACTGACACATAGGTGCTGCTATCTTGGAGAAGTCTTGGATAAACTTATGATAATATCCAGCTAACCCCAAGAAACTTCTTACGTGTGTTGCATTCTTGGGCGTAGACCAATCTTTTACCGTAGCCACCTTCGTAGGATCCACGACAATACCATTCTCTGAAACAACATGGCCTAAGAATCTCACTTCCCTCCTCCAGAAGTGACACTTAGAAAACTTCTCTTTCAATTGGTGTTTTCTCAACACCTCCATCACTATCCTCAAATGTTCCTTGTGTTCTTCCTCGGTCCTCGAATAAACCAAGATATCGCCCACGAACACAAGAACAATCTTATTCAATCGATCTTTGAATACCCTATCCATAAGATCCACAAAATATGCTGGTGCATTGGTCAACCCGAATGGCATGACCAACCACTCATTGAATCCAGACGGCATCTGAAAGGCCGTTTTAGCTATACTCTCAGCTTCCACCCTAAGATGATGAAAATCTGTCGTGAGATACAACTAGGGGAACACTCTCGCATCACTCAACTGATCAGACAAATCATCTATCCACGGTAGAGGATACTTATTCTTCCTCGTCACCTTATTCAGCTCGCGGTAGTCCACACACAACTGAAGGGGACCATCGACCTTGGTATCAAACACAACTGGTGCTCCCCACTCAGAAACACTACTTCTGATAAATCCCTTCTTCAAAAGATCGCTCACTTGCACTCCGAGCTCTCGCTGCTCCCTTGGTACCCTACGACGTAGTGGCATCACTATAGGTCTGGAATCTTTCACCAAATCAATCTGAAACTCAATCTCTTGGTGTGGTGGAAGTCCGGTCACTTCCTCGAAGATATCCGGATACTGGCCAACAACGGGAATTCCTGCTAACTCGTCCTGCGGGATGTCGAGGGAATTTAGAAAACTAGCCATCACCTCATTACTAGGTAGGCAACCAAACATTACCCTCCGCCCATCATCCACCCTAATAGTCACCGAAAATCCCTCACAGTCTACCACCCCCCCATATTTTTGGAGCCAATCGACTCCCAAAATAATGCCAAACCCAGTAAAGCTCAAAACAAAGCAATCACAAGCAAACATACATCCATGACTCGATAAGACCAAATTTCGACAAATAATACTAAGGCTAGTCGAACCACTAATCGGGTTCGTCACAGCTAAAGGTCTATCAACTATCTCGGGCTCCAATCCTAACCTATCTACCATGTCACTAGATATGAAGGAACGGGAAGCCCCGGTATCAAACAATACTCGAATAGGAACATCATAAATGGAAAACATACCTTGAATGACGACATTCTTTCCTTTCTCTACCGCAGTTGGGACATTCGACGAAGAAGGAACAACATCAATAGCATATGCTTTCACAATCTGCTTCTCTTTGGGGGTTGCATACATTTATGCTTGTGATGTCCCACTTGGCCACAGTTGAAGCACTTTCTGTCCGCTGGCGTTGCTCGGCATTCTTTAGCATAGTGACCCTTCTTTCCACAGCTATAGCACTCCACATCTTTCTTATTCTTCTTCTTCTGGCCATACTTGGTCTGATTTTGCTTTCTCTTATTCTGAGAACCATTCTTGCCTTCACCGCTTGCTTGCGGCTTTGACTCTTCTGTAGATGCAACCTCAGGCTTCGACTTAGGGTATAAATTCTCCGATCTCAAAGCTTTCCCCACAATCGATTCAAACGTCTCATCGATGTGTTTAGTAAGCCTTCCCCCCAAATATCCATCCAAATTAGTTATAAACTTCTCGTTCTTCTTCTCAGCAGTATCTGTAAGGCATAATCCATATTTCGATAATGTATCAAACTCTGCAATATACTCCGAGACTGCCCTAGCATTCTGCTTAAGCTCCCGAAATTTCATAAACAACTCTGATTTCTGAGCAGCCCGGATAAACTTATCACTGAAGTGGATCTTAAACTGGTCCCAAGTAACTTGATCTTTAGGTGCAGCTACCTTAATAGCATTCCACCAATTCATTATCCGTCCTTGCAGCAGGCGGGATGCTAGCTTTCTCTTCATCGCATTTTCGATACCCAGTTCTTCGAAGATACGCACACAGCTACCTAGCCAATCGTGAGTTCTGTAGCCGATTCCGTTCCGTGGAAAGGCTTCCCACCAAGACTAGTGTAGTCCTTACAGAGCTTGGCAAAATCGTCCCTAGGCGCCTGCACCTCTGCACCGCCACCATTAGTAGCATTAGGAACTGCTCCTTGCACATCTCTAAGCATATCTCTCATGAAGTCAGTGAACATCGTCCTCATATCAGGAGCGTTCCCATTATTAGCTCCTCTCCTTGGTGTCTTTCCCTAGGTTAACTACGCAACCTAGAGCTCTGATACCAAATGTGATGGCCTACCCTGCACCAGCCGGCATTTACCCCGAAATGCACTGTGCCAATGCCCGACTAGCAAGGGACAGTCGCCAAAGAGAGGAAAAGAAAGGAATTTGAACTAACAAGGAACCTGTAGAATGTCTCACGGTGCAAGGAATAAAATATGGTAATAACATAACTTTGACATAAGTAAGCGAGATAGTACATAAGCTGTATTTTGGATTTTCTGCTGCTATAATGGTTTAGTTTTCAGCTTATGCAATGTCTCGCCTGTTTTATATCAAAGTTATGTTATTATTATATTTTATTCCTTGCGCTGTGAGACATTCTACTGGTTCCTTATTAGTTCAAATTCCTTTCTTTTCCATTCTTTGGCGACTGTCCCGTGCTAGTCGGGCATTGGCACAGCGCATTTCGTGGTAAATGTCGGTAGGTGCGGGGCGGGCCGTCATATTCGTTTTGACTGGTTATGGTTCTAGAAACTCAAAATGGATACAAAGTTATGGTTAGCAGAATAACCCACGTCTGTTGGGTGTAACATCAAAGTCTTAAGGTGCAACATCCGTTTGAAAATCCACGATGCACTGTATGACTTTTGAAAACTCATTTATGGGGATGAAATAGATAAATAACATGGTGCATCTTATTCCAAATTATAGTAAATAGATTTCCAAACATGGTCAAACCCCCTTTGACCAACAAAACGGCATGTGAAAAATTGAGCTAGAAAAGCTTTCAATGTTCCCAATAGTCATTATAATTGAATTTCTTTGTAACCAAACCAAGTTGAGATGGGTGGAACGTGTTACTCCTATATATCTAAGACAGAGCTTCATTTTGACTTTAAGATTGAATTTATTGGTTATTGAACTAAGATGAGATGGGTGGAACCTGTTAGTCCTATAGGTCTATTAGAGATCTTCGTTTTGACTTGTTATGGTTCTAGTAACTCGAAATGGAAACAAAGTTATGGTTGGTTGAACAACCTACGTCTGTTGGGTGCAACATCGAAGTCTTGAGGTGCAACATCCATTTTAAAATCCAAGATTGCACTGTATGTCTATTGAAAACTCGTTTATGGGGATGAAATAAAAATATAATATGGTGCATCATATTCAAAAATATAGTAAATCGAATTCTGACACTGCAAACCCCCTTTGACCAACAAAACGGTATGTGAACAATTGAGCTAAAAGAGCTTTCGATGTTCCCAATAGCCATTATAATTAAATTTCTTTGTTACCAAACTAAGATGAGATGGGTGGAACGTGTTAGTCCTACATATCTAAGACAGAGCTTCGTTTTGACTGGTTATTGTTCTAGTAACTCAAAATGGATACATAGTTATGGTTGGAGGAACAACCCACGTCTATTCGGTGCAACATCGTAGTCTTGCGGTGCAACATCTGTTTGAAAATCTAAGATTGCACAATATGACTTTGGAAAACTCGTTTATCGGGATGAAATAGAAATATAACATGGTGCATCATATTCGAAAATATAGTAAATCAATTTTCAACTACGGCAAAATGCCTTTTGACCCACGAAATAGCATGTGAAAAATTGAGCTAAAAAAGATTTTGATGTTCCCAATAGTCATTAAGATTGAATTTTTTTGTTACTGAACTAAGATGAGATCGGTGAAACCTGTTACTCCTATATATCTATGAGAGGGCTTCGTTTTGACTTGTTATGGTTCTAGTTACTCAAAATGGATAAACAGTTATGGTTGGCAAAACAAGCCACGTCGGTTGAGTGCAACATAGAAGTCTTGAGGTGCAATATCCGTTTGAAAATCGAAGATTGCACTATATGACATTTGAAAACTCATTTATGGGGATGAACTAAAAATATAATATGGTGCATCATATTCCAAAATATAGTAAATTGAATTCCAAACACGGTCAAACCCGCTTTGACCAAAAAAAGGGCATGTGAAAAATTGAGCTAAAAAAGCATTCGATGTTCCCAATAGTCAATATGATTCAATTTCTTTGTTACTGAAATAAGATGAAATTGGTCGAACTTGTTAGTCCTATAGATCTATGAGAGAGCTTCATTTTGACTGGTCATGATTCTAGTAACTCAAAATGGATACAAAGTTATGGTTGGCGGAAAAACCCTGGTCTGTTGGGTGGAACAACCCACGTCTGTTGGGTTCAACAACAAATTCTTGAAGTGCCACATCCGTTTGTAAATTCAAGATTGCACTGTATGACTTTTGAAAACTCGTTTATGGGGATGAATCAGAAATATAACATGGTGCATCATATTCAAAAATATAGTAAATCAAATTCCGACCACGGTCAAACCCCCTTTGACCGATAAAAGGACATGTGAAAAATTGAGCTAAAAAAGCGTTCGATGTTCCCAATAGTCATTATGATTGAATTTCTTGGTTACTGAACCAAGATGAGACGGGTGGAACCTGTTAGTCATATAGATCTACGAGAGAGCTTCGTTTTGATTGGTTATTGTTCTAGTAACTGAAAATGGATACAAAGTTACGTTTGGTGGAACAACCCACGTCTATTGGGTGTAACATCGATGTCTTGAGGTGCAACATCCGTTTGAAAATCCAGGATTGCATTGTATGAATTTTGAAGACTCGTTTATGGTGATGAAATACAAATATAACACGGTGCATCATATTCCAAAATATAGTAAATCGAATTCCGACCACGGTCAAATGGCATGTGAAAAATTGAGCTAGAATAGCTTTCGATGTTCCCAATAGTCATTGCGATTGAATTTATTGGTTACTGAAATAAGATGAGATGGGTGGAACCTATTTTTCCTATAGATCCATGAGAGAGCTTCGTTTTGACTAGTTATGGTTCTAGTAAGTCGAAATGGATACAAAGTTATGGTTGGCGGAACAACCCACGTTTACTGGGTGCAACATCGAAGTCTTCAGTTGCAACGTCTGTTTGAAAATCCAAGATTGCACTGTATGACTTTTAAAAACTCATTTAGGGCGATAAAATAGAAATATAACATGGTGCATCATATTCCAAAATATAGTAAATCGAATCCCAACCACGGTCAAACCTCCTTTGACCAAAATAACGGCTTACGAAAAATTGAGCTAAAAAAGCTTTCAATGTTCCCAATAGTCATTAAGATTGAATTTCTTGGTTACTGAACTATGGTGAGATGGGTGGAACCTGTTAGGTCTATAAATCTGTCACAGAGCTTCGTTTTGACTGGTTATGGTTCTAGTAACGCAAAATATATACAAAGTTATGGTCGGCGGAACAACCCACGTCTATTGGGTGCAACATCGAAGTCTTGAGGCCCAACATCTGTTTGAAAATCCAAGATTGCGCTGTATGACTTTTGAAAACACGTTTATGGGGATGAAATAGAAATATAACATGGTGCATCATATTCCAAAATATAGTTAGTCGAATTCCAACCACAGTCAAAGCCTCTTTGACAACCAAAACATTATGTGAAAAATTATGCTCAAAAAGCTTTCAATGTTCCCAATAGTCATTAAGATTGAATTTCTTGGTTTCTGAAAAAAGATTAGATTGGTGGAACCTATTAGTCCTATAGATCTATGAGAGAGCTTCATTTTGGCTGGTTATTGTTCTAGTAACTCAAATTGGATACGAAGTTATGGTTGGTTGAACAAGCCACGTATGTTCGGTGCAACATGGAAGTCATGAGGTGCAACATCCGTTTGAGACTCCAAGTTCGCATTGTATACTTTTGAAAACAAGTTTTTGGGGGATGAAATAAAAATATAATATGGTGCATCATATTCCAAAAAATAGTAAATCGAATTCCTACCACGGTCAGCCCCCATTTGACCAACAAAACGACATGTGAAAAATTGATATAAAAAAGCTTTCGATGTTCCCAATAGTCATTACGATTGAGTTTCTTGGTTACTAAAATAAGATGAGATGGGTGGAACATGTTAGTTCTATAGGTCTAGAGAGAGCTTTTTTTGACTCGTTATGGCTCTATTAACTCAAAATGGATACAAAGTTAAGGTTGGTGGAACTACCCACGTTTGTTGGGTGCAACATCGAAGTCTTGAGGTGCAACCTCTGTTTGAAAATCCAAGATTGCATTGTATGACTTTTGAAAAATCTTTTATGGAGATGAAATAAAAATATAACATGGTGCATCATATTCCAAAATATAGTAAATCGAGTTCCGACCACGGTCAAACATTTGACCAACAAAACGCCATGTGAAAAACTAAGCTAAAAAAGCTTTCGATGTTCCAAATAGTAATTAAGATTGAATTTCTTGGTTACTGAACTAAGATGAGATGGTTGGAACCTGTTAGTCCAATAGATCTATGAGAGAGCTTTGTTTTGACTGGTTATAGTTCTAGTAACTAAAATGGATATAAAGTTATGGTTGGTGGAACAACCCATGTCTTTTGGGTGCAACACCGTAGTCTTGCGGTGCAACATCTGTCTGAAAATCCAAGATTGCACAGTATGACTTTTGAAAACACGTTTATCGGGATGAAATAGAAATATAACATGGTGCATCATATTCGAAAATATAGTAAATCGATTTTCAACCACGGTCAAACCCCCTTTGATCAACAAAATGGCATGTGAAAAATTGAGCTAAAAAAGATTTCGATGTTCCTAATTGTCATTGGGATTGAATTTTTTGGTTACTGAACTAAGATGGGATTGATGAAACCTTTTAGTCATGTAGATCCATGAGAGAGCTTCGTTTTGACGGGTTATAGTTCTAGTAACTAAAAATGGATAAACAGTTATGGTTGGGAGAACAACCCACGTCTGTTGATTGCAATATTGAAGTCTTGAGGTGCAACATCAGTTTGAAAATCGAAGATTACACTGTATGACATTTGAAAACTCATTTATGGGGATGAAATAAAAATATAACATGGTGCGTCATATTCTAAAATATAGTAAATTGAATTCCGACCACAGTCAAACCCCCTTTGACCAACAAAACGGCATGTGAAAAATTGAGCTAAAAAAGCGTTCGATGTTCCCAATAGTCATTATGATTGAATTTCTTTGTTACTGAAAAAAGATGAGATTGGTGGAACTTGTTAGTCCTATAGATCTATGAGAGAGCTTCATTTTGACTAGTATTGGTTCTAGTTACTCAAAATGGATACAAAGTTGTGGTTGGCGAAACAACCCACGTCTGTTGGGTGCAACAACCCATGTCTGTTCGGTGCAACAACAAAGTCTTGAGGTGCAACATCCATTTGAAAATTCAAGATTGCGCTGTATGACTTTTGAAATCTCGTTTATGGGGATGAATCGGAAATATAACATGGTGCATCATATTCCAAAATATAGTAAATTGAATTCCGACCGCGGTCAAACCGCCTTTGACCAATAAAATGACATGTGAAAAATTGAACTAAAAAAGCTTTCGATGTTCCCAATAGTCATTATGATTGAAATTCTTGGTTACTGAACTAAGATGAGATGATTGGAACCTGTTAGTCATATAGATCTATGAGAGAGCTTCGTTTTGACTGGTAATTGTTCTAGTAACTCAGAATTGATACAAAGTTACGGTTGGCGGAACAACCCACGTCTATTGGGTGCAACATCGAAGTCTTGAGATGCAACATCCGTTGAAAATCCAGGATTGCATTGTATGACCTTTAAAAACTCGTTTATGGTGATGAAATTGAAATATAACGCAGTGCATCATATTCCAAAATATAGTAAATCGAATTCCGACCACGCTCAAACGACATGTGAAAAATTGAGCTAGAAAAGCTTCTGATGTTCCCAATAGTCATTGTGATTGAATTTCTTGGTCACTGAAATAAGATGATATGGGTGGAACCTGTTTGTCCTATAGATCAATGAGAGAGCTTCGTTTTGACTAGTTATGGTTCTAGTAAGTCGAAATGGATACAAAGTTATGGTTGGCGGAACAACCCACGTTTACTGGGTGCAACATCGAAGTCTTCAGGTGCAACGTCTGTTTGAAAATCCAAGATTGCACTGTATGACTTTTGAAAACTCATTTATGGTGATGAAATAGAAATATAACATGGTGCATCATATTCCAAAATATAATAAATCGAATCCCAATCACGGTAAAAACCCCTTTAACCAACAAAACGACTTGTGAAAAATTGAGCTAAAAAAGCTTTCAATGTTATCAATAGTCATTAAGATTGAATTTCTTGGTTACTGAACTAAGATGAGATGGGTGGAACCTGTTATGTCTATAGATCTACCACAGAGCTACGTTTTGACTGGTTATGGTTCTAGTAACTCAAAATGGATACAAAGTTATGCTTGGCAGAACAACCCACGTCTGTTGGGTGCAACATCGAAGTCTTGAGGTCCAACATCTGTTTGAAAATCCAAGATTGCACTGTATGACTTTTGAAAACACGTTTATGGGCATGAAATAGAAATATAACTTGGTGCATAATATTCCAAAATATAGTTAGTCGATTTCCAACCATAGTCAAACCCTCTTTGACAATCAAAACATCATGCGAAAAATTGTGCCAAAAAAGCTTTCAATGTTCCCAATAGTCATTAAGATAGAATTTCTTGGTTGCTGAACAAAGATTAGATTGGTGGAACCTACTAGTCCTATAGATCTATGAGATAGCTTCGTTTTGACTAGTTATGGTTCTAGTAAGTCAAAATGGATACAAAGTTATGGTTAGCAGAACAACCCACGTCTGTTCGGTGAAACATTGAAGTCTTGAGGTGCAACATTCATTTGAATCTCCTAGTTTGCATTGTATTACTTTTGAAAACACGTTTATGGGGGATGAAATAAAAATATAACATGGTGCATTATATATCAAAAAATAGTAAATCGAATTCCTACCACGGTAACCCCCTTTGACCAACAAAACGGCATGTGAAAATTGAGCTAAAAAAGCTTTTGATGTTCCCAATAGTAATTATGATTGAATTTATTTGTTACAGAACTAAGAGTAGATTGGTGGAACCTTTTAGTCCCATAAATCTATGAGAGAGCTTTGTTTTGACTAGTTATTGTTCTTGTAACTCAAAATGGATACAAAGTTATGGTTGGTAGAACAACCCACGTTTGTTGGGTGCAACATCGAAGTCTTGAGGTGCAACATCCGTTTGAAACTCCAAGATTGCACTGTATGACTTTTGAAAATTTGTTTATGGGAATGAAATAGAAATATAACATGGTGCATCATATTCCAAGAAATAACAAATCAAATTCTTACCAAGGTCAACCCTCCTTTGACCAACAAAACGTAATGTGAAAAATTAAGCTAAAAAAGCTTCTAATGACATGAATAGTCATTATGATTGAATTTACTGGTTACTAAACTAAGATGAGATTGTTGGAACCTGTTAGTCCTATAAATATATGACAGTGCTTCGTTTTCACTGATTATGGTTCTAGTAACTTGTTAGCCTGCTTTGTGACCAGGCTACCCAAAGCAAAGATCATGTTGACACACCTCTCCGTAAATGCTGTCTGATATGGAATCTCTGGATAACATCGCTCTCTGGCATTGGAAGCATCGTCAGAAGACGCAAGGCAGTTTGGTCAAAATCACAACATCAGTATAAACTGGCCTGAAACCCCTATCAAATGACCTCATTTGGATCTATTCACCTCATATGCTTGTAGCCCTCTGAATAAGCTTCAGTTTGAGCTTTGGTTCGGCTCAATCGGATTTACGGTTTGAAAGTTATGCCCGTTTCCGTGAACGGGTCCAGGTTAGCATCAACTCGTGTCATTCCTGGTCGGATCGCGTACCGTGGATCATGGATACTGGATCGGATCGCCCCCTCTGTCCGCGGAGCGTCCTCAAGCCACGATCCGTCAACTCCAGCTCGCAACCAAGCCTCAGATCGTGAAGCCCATATCACGAACCGAGCCCATATCACGAACCGAGCCCATATCACGAACCGATCCCAGACCCACGAACCGATCGCCGAACCTGCAGATACATGCACTGTTTTGACCTATTCTTAAGGCTATTCCTGCTCCTACTTTCATGGATCGCCTGCCACGTGTCCTACCACGACCCAGTCCTCCCAGGAGCTTTACTACAGCTATAAATACACCTTCAGATGGCATTTTCAGGGGACTTTTTGGCATCTGCTCGTCCATGGCTGCCATAGCCAACAATTCTCCATGAATAACCACCATCTTCCTCAATAAATTCAATGGATTCAGAGAGAATTATTCATTGAATTCAAGTGATTGAAAGACAACATTCATTGTAATTGTAATCTATGAGTGAAATGAGAAAATATGAAGTGGACGTAGGCTCGTTAATGCCGAACCACTATAAAAATCTTGTTGTCTTGCCTTTTTCTCTATTTTTCGATTATTTCTTCATATCTTATGCTCAAAATACGACAATTTGGGTGTTAGAGCCATTTTTTGATCTAACATTTTGGTGCTTTCACCGAGAACTGAATTCTCATTCTATTGGATTGTTGCTCTACTATTTGGATTTGAAAGTCCGAAGAAAGCAGTCCGCCTTCCTACCATTTTTGAAGATTTTGGTGATTTCGGAAAATCAGAAGTTTATGGCTCCGAAGAAAACAAAGGAATCGCATACTTCGCTACCAAATGAAGAACTAACAGATAACGCACAGGAGCAGGTGGTCGGTTCGCGGCTCGCTGGGGGCATCACGAACCACCCCCAGGTGACCTCCTCGACCCGAACCAAAGATTCGAAAATGTGGACACCGCGTCTCGTAGGGGTGACCACGATCCGGTCTCAGAATGTACCCACGATCCGACCAGCAGCTAGAAATTTGAAGGCCTCCGCATATCAGTTCCTTCCATGCCCCTGAAGGCAACCACGAACCGAAGAGGTCCAGCGATCCGCGATCCGGAGAGGTCCAGCGATCCGCGACACGAAGAGGCCCAGCGATCCGCGACCCAGAGAGGCCCAGCGATCCACGACCCGGAGGGGTCCAGCGATCCACAACTCAGAAAAAAGATGACGAACAAAGGTCACGACCCCGGGACTGCGGGGCCCCGGACCCCCGCCGGCGCTGCGCCCGGACCCGCTGACGGCCTCGCCTTCGGCTCGGAGCACGGCTCGCCTTCGGCTCAGAGTATGTTTTCCCCTACAAGTAACAATCAAGATTCAGTAGATAGTCTGAGGATATCAACTGCAAGTTGGTGATGGCTGAAATCCTTCCTAGAACCATAACACCTATTTACTGATGTTGTTCAATGTGAGGAGTTATTGAAAAGACTCAGCATGCTGGCTATGACAATATATAATGATCGTCTCACAGCGACCTCCTCTTCCAGAGCTCCGATGGTGTATAGATTTCGCCAATGCAACTGATAGTGTCCGTGAACGAATAGTGATCACCTAGTTCACATGACTTAAACTTGTCCGACTGGTGAAGTCCCAGATAGCACTAATATGGAGCGGTCCAGGCACTACTCCGAAGACTCGGATGATCATAGCAATGATGTGTCACGATGACAAGATGCTAGAAATTGACTACGGATCCTATCTTAACAAATCTACACTTCACCTGTATGGTGTGCTGAAAGACATAAGTCCTTCGGTCTACTCCTAGGAGAACTTAGCCCGCCTTTGCAATGCATGACTGCTATCCATTACATTATTGAAGATTGATTTCCATCATATAAAAGTTACATCAACACACTTTGGTGCCCAGAGTCAGGTACCAGTGGAACCACCGCGAGCCATGATTGGACATATGATCTTTGCTTAGACGATAGCAATTTGATTGCTCACCAGCCACCATACGATCTCGGTCGAGAGATGAGAACTTGAGATCAACGCAAATATGAACCAACCATTATCTCTCCACTTCATGCAACAAGTTGTGACAGAATGTGTGAATATTACTTAAAGCCTTGCAAACCATGCTATCATATTCAAGCTTATCTGATCAAGGTCCAGACAGACCAGCTCTAACATAGTTCAGATCTTGCATTGCACCCTAGTGCCTGTTGCTAAATATCCAAACCGAAGATGGAGTGGGAATGGTCTATGGTGATCAAGTTATTGGAAAAGCTGACTATTCGGTTGGATGGACTATGTTACACAACAGGGATGGCGTGAAACCCAAAGATGTTTTCCCTCCAGATGAAATGAAGTGTGAAGGAGGTGTCAATATTGTGAATAATGGGAGCATCGCAAAAGGAATTGCCCAATTACCTGCCCGAATACATAGATCCCAGAGAGGATAGTGATTCGGGATGCAGAAGGGTGACATCTAATAACGCAACTGCACGTGTTCCGACTGGCGGCGCCGACCTTACTAAGGTCTTCAAATCGGATCTCATTTAGGCATCTTCCGAACAAGGGAACTGACATGTTTTCTGTAGGCGAGCCTGGATGTGTTCGTTTGGACCAGTGCTAATATTTGCGGGATGTTATCCCAAATTATGAGTCATTTCTTAAGTATAAACCTGAAGAGTACTCCTGTCAAGCAAATAAGACGTATGCAGTAAGTTCACTATCGCGGGATTTTATATGGAGTTCCCATTCGAAATGAAAGATGAAATCAAGCACCCGGAAGTTGTATACAGACGATGCAAGAAATGATCGGCAATCCAACGCCGAAGTTTTGCAGATAACCCCCGAAGGACGACTCGAAAGGAATTCCAATCGGAGAAACCACAACTCGCAGCTTACCTAGAATGGGCAGAAGAGTTATTGGATGGATTGGAACGTTACAACATACCTCATATTTCATACACAAAAGATCTAAAGTCGAATCATCTGGTCGAATAAGAAAGTTCCGATAATCCAGAAAAGATAGGGATGATCCCCATCAAGACACTATGAAATACAACCATTGGTAAAATGGAAGTTGATCCAACGTTGGAGACCAAACCCGGAAGAGAGTCATGGTTAACTCCATGATAAACTTCCTACAGCACAAAATGCATCTAACAAGGAGAAGTGAAAGGCATGCAATCGTTCTTTATGCCTCGAGGTATGACATGCAATTCGACATTGCCTATTTCTCTCGGATGGTTGTCCCAAAACAAACACCCACGAATGCAATTGCCAAATTCACCGCCCTAAATGATTCGACCAAATCACCAGTCAGCCACCCATTAGATGGGAGATGTACATGAATGAAACTTCTGGGCAACGGCGTTCTGAAGTTAGAAACTGAAGACTCATACTTCCACTCTTTTCATCGATTATCTGCCAAGTGACTCACTCCCCTAAGGCTGGGGGCAACTACAGATTTGAGCGTAAATTGCTCGAGATTACATCATCTAATTCGGAGCTGATACATCAAGAATTTGCCTGGCCAATTGACTTAGTCATGCCTGAAAGTTAGCGAGTTGAAGATCTAGAATGCTTACGCATGAATGCTGGTTGATTGTCGGCGCACCAACCCTTGTCCCTGATATGGGATCGAGGGTATATCAGCAAATTTATGTGGTTTGATTATCCCACCAACAGTAATATCCTATTTCCTAGCATGGAAAGTGCAAAAATTTCTATAAGCATGAATCCATTGTTCTCATGCTAATTTACAACCTAACACCAATGCAAAGATGTGCTACCATTAGCAATCCAGTCATGACTTCCTGACACTCTATCCTTACCCTCCGCACGGGGGCAAAAAGGCGATTTGAAGGAGATGCGACCTCATCACTCGCTTATAGTACCTACCTAGCCGCCTTTGCCATCTCAAGACCCCGATCAAGCCCTTTATTGACAGAGATAGGGTGAAGCAAAATGGACCTGCAATGAATATGCAACGCCATTTTTCACTCAGAATGATACTCATTCCTTTAACAGGATTATTCTATAACCATGACTCTTATATTTGCATGATTTATGAGTTATTGATGTAATTAACTCAGATGAATTAATATGTGGATGGTGTAGGTATCCAGGATTTACTACCGATCAAACTTGTAACACCCGCATATAGAGCCATAGAGCAATACTATAACGAGCTCGACTGAATTGCTCATTTACAAAGCCACGCTCTTCGTCAAAAGAATGCTGTATAGCTCAAGGTGGATCCGGGATGACCATCCAATCCTTGGCTCACACGTGGCAGACCCCAAAACAATTGAACATAAATCATTGAGTTACAAAGTCATAGTCAGACTCCAGATGGATGCGGTGTGACCGCCTACATGGCTCGATCCTATGCTCGACGCCACCAGATTACATGAATTCAAATAAAGGAGGCAACACTGCCTCTTAATTTGCTTACTTTTCAATCATAAAATTTGCTTTCACATGCTTTCCGAGTTACTGACGTGACTAATTCGTGCGGTGTGAATAATGCAGGTACCCGAAGTCTGGTGCCAACCATTCCTCCCGTAGACTGTTCGGAGGAACTCAAAGCCTTAGCAAATGCTCCAACTGCTTGTCCGACTGGTTTTAATCCTTGGAGCTTGGATTAAAATCTAAACCTAGGACGAGTTTGATGAGCGTGCATGATTGCAGACCGCTTGATCCGTGACTCTAACTCTCCAGAGCTGAGAGAAAGTATTAAGGACGCAAATATGACGTCCACAAGGCATGGCGGTGTACCATGATCGGAGCCGCCAGAGCAAAAGTCTAACCTTGGCGACCGCCAGGAGAATATACAAGCGTCCATGATTTGGCGCTGAGAAAGGACTCTTACCCCGCTGAAGGATCGGGGAGCGATGGAACAGCTGAGTCCCAACTCTAACTCTCCAGAGTCGAGAGAGAGTATAAAAGCGTCCATGATTTGGCGCTGAGAAAGGGCTCTTACCCCGCTGAAGGATCGGGGAGCGATGGAACAGCTGAGTCCCAACTCTAACTCTCCAGAGTCGAGAGAGAGTATAAAAGCGTCTATGATTTAGCGCTGAGAACTTCTGCTCCGCTGAAGGATCGTTGAGCAGATCATGAACCGAGCTCGAACTCTAACCCGCTGAAGGATCGGGAGAGTATAAAAGCGCTAGAGATTCAGCGCCCCAGCAACTCTAACCCGCTGAAGGATCGGGAGAGTATAAAAGCGCTAGAGACTTAGCGCCTCGGGAAAGTTCCTCCCCCGTTGAAGGATCGGGGGTGCAGGATGGAAGCTGACCCCAAATCCTCCATGTCCCGACATGGGGGCAACACAGTTATGGTCCTAATCAATCCTCAACAAGACCTGGCCAGGCACTAAGTTAATGATTGATTGGGGGTATGCCTATACATACATACTACTTTACTGCACTTTCACTTATAAGTTGCACTGATAACTTATAATGTTTCATGACTTGTTTGCTTATTTGCGTTTCGAATGTTTAAATGCATAACTAATTATGGAATGCTCGCAGGTACAGGATAATGAGAAAGAACCCTTACCCCGCTGAAGGATCGGGGAGCGACAGAACAACTGAGTTCGAACTCTAACCTTGGCGACCGCCAGGAGAGTATAAAAGCGTCTATGATTAAGCGCTGAGAAAGGTGTTGGAGACTCAGCACCCCCCATAATTTCTGCTCCGCTGAAGGGTCAGGAGAGTATAAACGCATGACGGCATATGCCACTCAAGGGATCCTATCCCGTCACACGACTGGGACCAAGAATGAAAATGGAGCTCGAACCACTCGTTTCCGGGAATGGGGGGGCAGCACACGAACACAACAGTACAAAAAGAAATGGAATTTCATTCACTAAGTACAGGCTCACAAAACAAATACGAGATCCGAACTCGTACAACAACAGCAGACCAGTAGGGAATAACTAAAGGGCCGCGTCCAGAAGGATGACGTAGGCGTATAATTCTAAGCTGCCTGTGCGACTCACGGCGACGACAGAAAAAGAAGCCTGGATAGTGAATTGTTCAGCGACATGTTATACAACTTTATACTCGCAACTGGAAGGACCTGGCGAGGCCCTGAGATTTTTTGATGTCTAACCTACCTTAGTACGATCTTGAGCGATCATTGATTCCTTGGCCTTAATACGATTCGACGTAATCATGGAATTCTGGACATTTATGAATTACAGGCTTCTTGTACCGTCCCAAACACGTCCTACTCCATGCTTGGATAGTATGATCGCTTGAATTCTGAAAGTGACTTCCTCTTCTCATGTATACATGTCTGAATTCGAAAGGGAAGTGATCCGACCGCATGTCTTTCGCACTTACCCTATAACTGGGGCCATGGCTATTGAAAATATTTACAAACGACATAACTTAAGTGCCTGTGTTTAACTTGTGTTGTGATCCTAACAGGCCCCCTTGATGACCAAGAAACAAATGCAAAGAGAATGTCCATCTGTTGATCCCAACCGACTTCTAGAATGGGAAGCTCATATGAGGCTGGATATATCCCATACAGCAATTGGACAAGATGCAGCTAGTTCGCCTCCAACCTCCCTTCATGCAGAAAGCAAGTGGGAACACCCGAGATGAACACGAACCAATCAGCAGTCACACAACGTGCCGCTTTGATTCAGAACGTCGTAGATGGAAACATGGGCGGTGGAACGGCTACCTGCAACTTCCTAGATGAGAATGCAAGAATCACAATGAACTTAGGTCATGCACGACTAACTTCAGCTCCAGCCCGAATGGGTACTCAAGCGCTAGAGTACGCTCAACTCCAAGATGGAACGCAACAATTCGAAGAACAGAAGCCCGGTCGAGTCGAATGACTCGACCCGTGACTTGGGAGTAACATCGATGCGGAAATAAGAAATTCACAAAGGCCCCCTTGTAATTTCAGATTCAATACTGGGGGCACCAGCCAGGATCTTGATAATGTGCATCAATTCTTCGATGGCAACCTGCTCGCTAGTCTGATTCGGCGCCTCTTGAGAGGCGGCACTTCTCGAGATGATATGGATAACAACAACTACAACCCTCACACGTGGGACGTCAGGATCCCCTGTTATTCCCCCGGACTTTAAATTTTCTCTATAACAAGACTTGCTCGGAGATTTTGATGAATTCAGCCCTGAAGTGGATAGACTCTCATGGCAAAAAGGGTGTTAGCGTCGAGACGAATGACCTTGATGCCTTCCTGACTAAAGAATGGAGTATCTTCTAATTCCTAAAATGATAAGGACAAAGGAAAAGCCCTGGAAAACAATGACAAGAATGTGCAATTCCAAAGAGAATCTATAGCACTAATCGAGCCCATGATCTTGTTTGTCAAGCACAATTGAACCGAGCATGAGAAAGAGACTCAATAAGACTGTGATAACCATTTCGGACTATGCTGAAGCATAAACGGTGGGGCCCAACTAACTTCATAATGACATTTATTCACTCGCATTCAACAACCTTACTTGACTCCGCAACTGATCTGATGAGAGTAACCGAAGTCGTTGATGCTCGATGAGGCTATCCTCACTATCTGACTAAAGAGAAGAGATGGTATCAAAGAAAATGTGATTCAACCATTCGCATGTACAACTCGAACTCTTGCTGACTCAAGAAGAGCACAGGACAACTTGGGTCAACTAGAATAGCTGAACTTGCAACTCAGCTACGGCCTGAATCAACTGCAGAGAGTATAAGAGCTTAAAGACCGTATGCCCCAATAACTTAGCTCACCCCCACCGACGTTGGGGGCATAAGCATTAACTTCGCTTGTCCTCCAGTGGCCCTCATAGCATGAATGCCGATTCGCAAGCTGACATTGAATATGACCCTCGCGCATGACCCGAAATGTATACACTATATCTTCAGAATGTGACAGAATGCATCTTGCCCGTTCAAATGAGTCAGTTTACAGGTCAAGTGTGACTTCAAAGGTTTAAATCGCTGCTACACCGGATGGAAGGTGTGACAAATTCCTCCATTGCCTTATGATAGTGACGATCGCACGAGCACTGGTTCACATGGTATCAACTACGTCTCTTACTGACTTGAATATGATTATTGAATTGCGAAGCAATCCAGAGCGATCGCGGATTCCTTTGACCACGATCCAGAGTGATCATGGCCTTCAGATTCCCTACTGTTACGATTCAATGCGATTTTAAGATCCTGGATCAATACCAAGATATCAAGATGATCCAAACTTGAATACAGATGACAAATTCATACGTTGATTCTGATGTGCTTGATCTCAATAGTCCAGTTGTTAGCTCAGAGCCCAAGGATTCTTACATTGCCCCATGATTTGGTTGGCTACTTCATACATAGGCTCATATGAAAAAGAAAGTCCAACCCTACCACGCGCTTGGCTTGCATAGAATGATGATGTTGTTTGGCAACGACCTGTGCGTGTAGAATCACGCTCGGGAGCCGATGATTTAGCATGACATTTGACGGATGAATTAGATCTTTTGATCTGACAAGGTTTAAACAATTTCTTAATTGTATCGAATACTCTTTCCGTGGAACTTGGCCTGACTATCTCCTAGGGAAGCAATGCAGTAGTTGGATGAAGCCTTCTCAAGGATAAATGACGTTCCAGAGAGATTTAGCTCAACATATTCAAAGCACATCTCATCTTCGATAAGATGTACTTTGGGGGGCAAAATGTTAGCCTGCTTTGTGACCAGGCTACCCAAAGCAAAGATCATGTTGACACACCTCTCCGTAAATGCTGTCTGATATGGAATCTCTGGATAACATCGCTCTCTGGCATTGGAAGCATCGTCAGAAGACGCAAGGCAGTTTGGTCAAAATCACAACATCAGTATAAACTGGCCTGAAACCACTATCAAATGACCTCATTTGGATCTATTCACCTCATATGCTTGTAGCCCTCTGAATAAGCTTCAGTTTGAGCTTTGGTTCGGCTCAATCGGATTTACGGTTTGAAAGTTATGCCCGTTTCCGTGAACGGGTCCAGGTTAGCATCAACTCGTGTCATTCCTGGTCGGATCGCGTACCGTGGATCGTGGATACTGGATCGGATCGCCCCCTCTGTCCGCGGAGCGTCCTCAAGCCACGATCCGTCAACTCCAGCTCGCAACCAAGCCTCAGATCGTGAAGCCCATATCACGAACCGAGCCCATATCACGAACCGATCCCAGACCCACGAACCGATCGCCGAACCTGCAGATACATGCACTGTTTTGACCTATTCTTAAGGCTATTCCTGCTCCTACTTTCATGGATCGCCTGCCACGTGTCCTACCACGACCCAGTCCTCCCAGGAGCTTTACTACAGCTATAAATACACCTTCAGATGGCATTTTCAGGGGACTTTTTGGCATCTACTCGTCCATGGCTGCCATAGCCAACAATTCTCCATGAATAACCACCATCTTCCTCAATAAATTCAATGGATTCAGAGAGAATTATTCATTGAATTCAAGTGATTGAAAGACAACATTCATTGTAATTGTAATCTATGAGTGAAATGAGAAAAATGAAGTGGACGTAGGCTCGTTAATGCCGAACCACTATAAAAATCTTGTTGTCTTGCCTTTTTCTCTATTTTTCGATTATTTCTTCATATCTTATGCTCAAAATACGACAATTTGGGTGTTAGAGCCATTTTTTGATCTAACATAACTCAAAATGGATACCAAGTTATGGTTGGCTGAACAACCCACGTCTGTTGGGTGCAATATCGAAATCTTGAGGAGCAACATCTATTTGAAACTTTAAGACTACACTGCATGACATTTGAAAATTTATTTATGGGGATGAAATAGAAATATAACATGGTGCATCACATTCAAAAAAATGGTAAATCGAGTTCCTACCAAGGTCAACCCCCTTTGACCAACAAAACGGCATGTGAATAATTGAGCTAAAAAAGCTTTT
>JASFAX010001416.1:0-50883 GCA_030737875.1 Allium sativum
ATCATGCGAGCTTCCAATATCTGCTCGACATTTTTATCAACAAAACTTCACCAAACTTTCACCAATGATACTCCTCAATGTCCTAGACTCAAATACACACGCCGATTCATACCAAAAGTCTTCGATTTCGAGCTGGATCAAGCCCTAAAGCTGCTGTATATATTTCGCTCCTCCAGGAACCACGTCGCAGAGTATGATTTTACACAGAATTTGAAGCTCCATGGTTGCTGAATTCAAACATACTACTTTGGTGATTTATAGAAATTTATCCTAATTGTTTTGGATTTTTAAACTTTCGTTTTTCTGAAAATAGAAAGAAAAGTAACGGCGGATTTATTTTGACCAAGGGAAATGAATAACTTAGGGTTACGGTAAGGATGGTTTTTATAGGATGATTTAATAATTTTATATTTGAATTTTATATTTAATTAAAATCAACCGTTGCTTAGGTTCAACTTTTAAAAATTTGTATGTTCACATATGATATCCAATTTTAATGACAATGGATATACAACTATATTTCGACATTTCGGACCCAACAAAACTTGTTTCGTCGAATTTCGAGTCCGTTTGCTCACACAACGTATTTTTAAAGTCAAAATATCGGTTGTTTTTCACATTAAAATCCTATATGGCCACATCCTGACTCCAAAAATCACGAAAATTGAAATCTAATAGTAATTAAATATCCCGGATCCAACAAAATTAGTTTCGTCAAAAACGGAGGTCGTTTGCAAAAGTGGCTATTTTTAAAGCTCTAATTAAACCCATTTAAATATTAATATATTTAAAAGTAATTAAATTAAATATTTATAAATAAATATTATCATATATATATATTCACATAGAATATAATACATCTCCAAAATATTCTTATTTGAATTTATAACTGGACATTTCAAATCCAGATTAAATCAGTATTCAATTTATATTAAAAATCCATTTATAATATAAATAAATCGTTATAAATTATAAAGGAATTCCATAGCGACTTTTTGAAAATTTGATTTGATCATAAATCAAAATCTACACGACGAAATCCCTATTTTCTCTTCTATTAGAAAAATATACTTCACCAGCTCCGAACGTTTCTTGTTTCACAGAAATCTGAGTTAAAACGGATTCCGTGTATTCATTTAAAGTTCGAATCGCCAAATTACGAACTTTCACGCCATTTGGAGCTCGATTATAATTATATAACATAATTATATGTAAAGACCCGGGCTTTGCCCGACCCGATCGATCGCAAAATCGACCAAGACCATTCAAATCCCGAATACTTTAACTTTGGGAATACAACAATCATCAGAACAAAACAGCAGACTTTTATAAACAGTACAAAATGTTTACATCAGAGTACAGAATACCAGAGTACATCGAATAAAAATAATTGCAGCGGAAGATAAATTTTACATTTAATTTATAATACATTGCAGCTGAACAAAACTAATACAGCGGAAGTCTTTTCTATATTCTGGACACAGCTTTATGCTTCAATCCAGTATCCTGCTCAAGAGATAAACCTGTAGACAAACTACTCGACTGCCCGTGTGGAAAAGAGGGCACCCGAGTTTGCAAAGGTGGAAACAAACAACGGGTCAGTCGTGGGACTGGTGTGAGAATTCTTAACTAACATAACTACTAATAAGGCAAATCCAAGGACCACGCCGCTAACGCGGAACGGGTTTACTCCAATGGATTGCTGTGCATAACAGTAAAGTAAATCGTCAAATAACGCAATGCTCTTTAGAAAAATGAAACCACCATAAGACTCAGGTCCCATCACACAATGCAACGCACACCAGAGGATAGAGTTTTACCTTATGGTGATTAAAAGATGATAAATACGTAAAAACGATATTATTATTAGTGTGTATATGTTTTAATAAAACATTTCAATCATAATATCAATCCTAGGAAGCATAGGTACCATATATTATGCCTCCGTACTAGTAATACAATCAAAACCGCATGGGGCGTATTGGGGATTTGGATTTCCATCATGAGTCAAGGCTAGAGCGGAGCTTCTTACCGATTCGAGACACTCTAGCTAATGTCCCAGGATTACCCGCAGTTAACCCTTGGAAATGGCAGGGCCGGTCCTCAAATACAGCTTAGAGGATTGGCAATTCCTAAGCACACGTTTCCCGGTCCTATAGGACCTATCCGAGGCGCGCCTCATTCCATCATCCACATAAGTAAAATGTCAGGCCGTGATAAAACCCAACCACCACTTCTAGCTAGAAAGAAACGTGCTGCTCTCCCTGCGTTCCCTTCGCCCGTTTTAGACTCTACCGGTTTGTGAGGCTCGCGAAGTTACGTCATAACCACAAGACCTGCTTTTCAACAAAGCCTTGATCATCTTCATCTTAGCGTGCCACATTGTCAATCCATACCGTGCCATTGATCGTCCATCAATATATAAACGGGTGTTAAGTAAAGAATAAATTCTTCACCACCAATCATTTATATATAGACAGAAAATCAATAACATGATATTAACGGAGTACAACGTCAGACACACAATCCATTTAAAACTTATGCTCTGGGTCTGAGCGAAAGTCAAATCCGTACAAATCAACACTACGTCCGGACGGCAAACACTGTAGCCCCTTCAAGGTAGCTACTCCAATCATGGGCATCAGCAGTCGTCGTCCATTCGATGTGAAGACCGTCGGTCTTCTATGGTCGTCTTTAAATCTTCAATTTTTAAACGTCGTTTAAATTGTTTGGAATGAGATAAACTCGGACTTCCCAAACAATTCTCGTGTATATATAAGTTGGAAATCATTTCATATCGTTTGATTTTAAATTTTTATATATATAATTATATATATAATTCCTCCATCCATTTCATCTTACTATATTTTCCTAATAACCAACCAATATTCTTATTTATATGCAATAACTCATCACACCAAACAATGGTTTCTTTTATTAATGTTCTTCAATTTCCATACATATCCTACACACAAAAATGTATTTTGTGTATCATTCCAATTACAACCAAAAATGAATATTTTTGTACGTCCTTCATAATTTAACAAAAAATGAGTATTTTTGTGTCATTTCAATTCTTAGCCAAAACGAAATATATTTTGGTGTTAACTTCATTTCTTTACGAACGAATATATTTCTTATCTCTTTCAATGCAAACCAAAAAAAATGATTTTTTGCTATTTTATATTGGCAATGCAAATTTCCTTCTTAGGTGACGTCATGCAAATATAATTTTTAATATAAAATATAATATCATACCTTAATTACATAATAAGAATGTAATTCTAATTTACAGTGCAAATCATCATTTATAGTTACATATATAAAAGTGTAAATTTTATTCGCTTACCACATTTCATATCATAGTTTCAAATAAAAGTGTAATTTTAATTAATAAAATGTCCTTCTTATCCTAAATAACCTCTTTTAAACAAAAGGGACATGTTTATCTAGTTTAACACTTCTAATATAAGTGACATTCCAATCATATAATTACATAAAAAAAATGTAATTCTCATTTCTTTTTATTTTGATCACATGAAATGTAATTTCCTTTAACAAAACTTGTCAGTACAAAACAATGTCAACTTAATTTTTAACAAATGAATATTTTGTCATCCTTTTTCGTTTGATCAAAATGCATATTTCTTACTCTTGACAAATGAGTATCTTGTCATCCTTATATTTTCTATCTTTCTTTTATATTTGACAAAATGAATGTTTTGCCATTCTTTTTATCTATTTTTATAAAAATGAATCTTTCTTTTATTCTATCCATATAAAAATAATCTCTATTTTTCCAATGACATATACAACTATGAATGTACATGTTAACAAACCTTCCATTACAATTGACATATAAACTGAATGTATATGTAAACAAATTTTACTTCATTTCTCTCATTACATATAAAAGTGAATTAATATATATACGCAAGCTTATTTCATCTCTCTCTTTACATATAAAAAGGAATTTGTCGCTATTCTTTACCTTAACAAAAATTGAAGTTGTCATACTCTTTACATTAACCAAAATAAATATATTTCATTTCATATGCAATGCTATGCAACGTTAACAAAATAAATATATATCATTCATATGCAATGCTATGTAACGTTAACAAAATAAATATATATCATTCATATGCAATGCTATGTCATTAACAAAATAAATATATACCATTCATATGCAATGCTATGTCATTAACAAAATAAAAGTATTTTCTTTTATTACATTAAATAAAAATGAAATTTCTATTGTCATTCTTCTTCAATTGTCAAAATGAATCTTTTGTTATTTTAATCTTTCTTCTACATTTACAAAAATATGATTTTTGTCGCTACTTCAATATATTGACAAAATTGATTTCATCACTACTTCAATTATATTGACAAAAGTGAATTCATCGCTACTTAATTATCTTGACAAAAGTGAATTCATCGCTACTTAATTATATTGACAAAAGTGAATTCATCGCTACTTAATTATATTGACAAAAGTGATTTCATCGCTACTTAATTATATTGACAAAAGTGATTTCATCGCTACTTCAATTATATTGACAAAAGTGAATTCATCGCTACTTAATTATATTGACAAAAGTGATATTATATTGACAAAAGTGATTTTTGTCGCTACTTAATTATATTGACAAAAGTGAATTCATCGCTACTTCAATTATATTGACAAAAGTGATTTCATCGCTACTTCAATTATATTGACAAAAGTGAATTCATCGCTACTTAATTATATTGACAAAAGTGATTTTTGTCGCTACTTAATTATATTGACAAAAGTGATTTCATCGCTACTTCAATTATATTGACAAAAGTGATTTCATCGCTACTTCAATTATATTGACAAAAGTGATTTCATCGCTACTTCAATTATATTGACAAAAGTGATTTCATCGCTACTTCAATTATATTGACAAAAGTGAATTCATCGCTACTTAATTATATTGACAAAAGTGATTTCATCGCTACTTCAATTATATTGACAAAAGTGATTTCATCGCTACTTCAATTATATTGACAAAAGTGAATTCATCGCTATTTCAATTATATTGACAAAAGTGATTTTTGTCGCTACTTAATTATATTGACAAAAGTGATTTTTGTCGCTACTTAATTATATTGACAAAAGTGAATTCATCGCTACTTAATTATATTGACAAAAGTGATTTTAATCTAATATTAACATTCCTTATGAAAATGGCATGTGTAATTTACTAAATAAATGACATGTTTATTTTGTCAATTTTATATACAACATAAATGACACATCCATTTTGTTCATTTTAATACAATGACAGTTTTTATATTAACATAACATTATTAACACAAGCGATGTTCTTATGTTAGCATAACGTTATTAACCAAATGAACATACTTATGTTGACGGTTCTAATTCAACATAACATAAAAATGAATATTTTATGTAGGTAATTCATAAAATGAAAATTCCAACATGATAAACAAAGAATACTTTTTTTTCTTCTTCACAATATATAAATTCCCTTTCTAACATGTAACATCTCCGTTATATATATACACAATATAAATATATGATTTTTATGGTTTGCACAAATTTTTCTTTTACAAACATGAATATTATACATTTTATATATTAACTAAAATGTTTGTCTTCGTCGTGCACACAAAATCATGTCAACATAAATACGCACAATCATCACAAACAATCAACATGGAAATAATCATACATGCAGCAACAACATGAATTTCCTATGATATGAATATAGATTTTGCAGTGAATTAAATAAATAAATAATTTTATTTTAAAAATAGAATTCTCACATTGATTTTTGCTGAAAATTTGACTGTCTCGGATTCAGCTCTGGTCTGCGCCATCGCGAAGAGCTCGGAAAGACGAGTCCAACGCAATTTACGGTTCGTCAATCGGACCTCGTACGAGAGAGTTATGATTTATTAAAGTTGGACATAATTAAATAATTAATTAATATTCGTGAAAATACCTAAAAATTTCACTGTCTCAGAATTGGACAAAATTAGTGTCCCCGCGTCCATCTCGTCGCCACGATCCCAACGAACCTGAAATCGTCGATTTTCGACTTCGTATGAGTGAGTTATGCAATTTTAAAGTTCTGGAAATTAATTAAATAATTTAAAAATAAAATAGAAAATACCCTCAGCCCGTTGACCGCGAAACACTATTCACCGCAGAACTTTGACCCCCATTTTCCGCTGCTTCAGGCCACCTGACGCCACGGGACCACCGCCAACGTCTTCGTCTTGGCGAGACGCACCACCACCAGAAAGGGCCGCCCCTAAAGCTTCTCCGATCATCGGGAAATCGCCTACGAACGATTTCGCCTCGCGGGTCCCACAGGCCGCCTCACACCTCCAAACTGCCTGAAATTTGGCGAGCACCTCCACCTCACGTAGACGAAGAACTTCCGTGTTCGTGACTTTGTCTAATTCTTCCTCGATTCACGGGAATTTCTAGATTTACGTTTTGAGCTTCTGAATTTCGAAAACAGCGAGCTTTAAGACGAGATTCCGGCGAATCCGAGCGCTGTTTGACGAAACCGACGACACCATTAGCTTCGTATCGTCGAGACCTTCGAGTGGACATATAATTTGCTATGGTTTGAAGAGATTTTATTTTCGACAAATTTTAGAGGAAGAGAGAGCCGCCATGGAAATTGAGAAAAATGATGGAAAAGAGAAGTGGCTGCTGTGTATTTCGAATTTCAGCCCTAAATTCTGAGGAAAAAGATAATATATACTATGGGTTTAATTTTGGTTTGGGCCCAAATATTATTACGGGTCCAATTACTAAATTTTCAACTGTTTTCTTCAATTCAAAAATTCTTATAAATACATGCTGATTTAAAAATTAATAAAATTTTAAACATAATTATTTCAGGTCATTACGAATCCAACGAACCTGATTTCGTAATTTTCCGAGTCCGTATGAATTTATTATGAATTTCCGAAGTCTGAAAATATGCTATTTTTCACTGTAAAAATTATACCGGCCACAAAATAATTCCAAAAATTATAAATTTTAGAATTTAACCTTATTTTAATATTCCGAATCCATAGAAACTGGTCTCGTCGAATTAGGAGTTCGTTTGCAAAAATTCCATTTTTCAGGCGTATATTTTTAATATTTAAAAATACCAAAAATAGTGGAATTTTTCCGAAACTCAAAAATATAAGTTCTTATAGTCATTTTTATGTGTAAACAACATTCTGAAACCAATGGAGATGGTTTCGGGTCCTAATTCCTTATTCTGCAAAAATTTTACATTTCGGGCCTTATATATAATATATACGAATTCTATAGCGTTTTTCTGAAAATTTAATTTTCTCATAACTTACAATTTATAAACTGGAATCTTAATTTCTGAAACTCTTTGGAAAGATATTTTCAATACGGTCCTAGCGTTTCTTGTTTCGTCCAATTCCGATTTATATTTTATTTAATTTTTCAAAGTTGGAATTTCAAATCTGAAATTACCGGGCCATTTTCAGGCTCGGAATGGATTTAATATACATTTCAAGTTCGCGCTCGAAATAAAATAAGTTTTTCATCGTTATTATTTAAAATAAATAATTTTAAAAATATACATTCATTAAAATTTCTTAAAATAAAATTTTAAAATTAACCCCAAAAATCAGGGCTGTTACAGTCGCCCCCACTTAAAATCTTTTCGCCCTCGAAAAGGAACTAAGGTAAAAGTTGTTTAATTAACTAACTAAATTTTAATTTCTCTTATTAATTTCATTTGTTGACTAACTTATCAAATATACATACTCTTTTATATATTTAAAAATCATATTTTCAAAAGTAGATTATTTAATCAAAAATACGCTAATCATAAGCTTATCACTCTGAACTCATTCTAGGGCATTACTAACCCCATCTCTAATGAGTTTTCTCATTCTAGGATACTGCTGATCCTATTTCTAATGAGTATTCTTATTGGACATTACTAATCCAATTCTCTGATGAGTCTTTTGTTCAGTTCTAACGAGTTGTACCCCAAAGATTTGAGCTAACCAAAGCTCTGATACCAACTGTAAAGACCCGGGCTTTGCCCGACCCGATCGATCGCAAAATCGACCAAGACCATTCAAATCCCGAATACTTTAACTTTGGGAATACAACAATCATCAGAACAAAACAGCAGACTTTTATAAACAGTACAAAATGTTTACATCAAAGTACAGAATACCAGAGTACATCGAATAAAAATAATTGCAGCGGAAGATAAATTTTACATTTAATTTATAATACATTGCAGCTGAACAAAACTAATACAGCGGAAGTCTTTTCTATATTCTGGACACAGCTTTATGCTTCAATCCAGTATCCTGCTCAAGAGATAAACCTGTAGACAAACTACTCGACTGCCCGTGTGGAAAAGAGGGCACCCGAGTTTGCAAAGGTGGAAACAAACAACGGGTCAGTCGTGGGACTGGTGTGAGAATTCTTAACTAACATAACTACTAATAAGGCAAATCCAAGGACCACGCCGCTAACGCGGAACGGGTTTACTCCAATGGATTGCTGTGCATAACAGTAAAGTAAATCGTCAAATAACGCAATGCTTTTTAGAAAAATGAAACCACCATAAGACTCAGGTCCCATCACACAATGCAACGCACACCAGAGGATAGAGTTTTACCTTATGGTGATTAAAAGATGATAAATACGTAAAAACGATATTATTATTAGTGTGTATATGTTTTAATAAAACATTTCAATCATAATATCAATCCTAGGAAGCATAGGTACCATATATTATGCCTCCGTACTAGTAATACAATCAAAACCGCATGGGGCGTATTGGGGATTTGGATTTCCATCATGAGTCAAGGCTAGAGCGGAGCTCCTTACCGATTCGGGACACTCTAGCTAATGTCCCAGGATTACCCGCAGTTAACCTTTGGAAATGGCAGGGCCGGTCCTCAAATACAGCTTAGAGGATTGGCAATTCCTAAGCACACGTTTCCCGGTCCTATAGGACCTGTCCGAGGCGCGCCTCATTCCATCATCCACATAAGTAAAATGTCACGCCGTGATAAAACCCAACCACCACTTCTAGCTAGAAAGAAACGTGCTGCTCTCCCTGCGTTCCCTTCGCCCGTTTTAGACTCTACCGGTTTGTGAGGCTCGCGAAGTTACGTCATAACCACAAGGCCTGCTTTTCAACAAAGCCTTGATCATCTTCATCTTAGCGTGCCACATTGTCAATCCATACCGTGCCATTGATCGTCCATCAATATATAAACGGGTGTTAAGTAAAGAATAAATTCTTCACCACCAATCATTTATATATAGACAGAAAATCAATAACATGATATTAACGGAGTACAACGTCAGACACACAATCCATTTAAAACTTATGCTCTGGGTCTGAGCGAAAGTCAAATCCGTACAAATCAACACTACGTCCGGACGGCAACCACTGTAGCCCCTTCAAGGTAGCTACTCCAATCATGGGCATCAGCAGTCGTCGTCCATTCGATGTGAAGACCGTCGGTCTTCTATGGTCGTCTTTAAATCTTCAATTTTTAAACGTCGTTTAAATTGTTTGGAATGAGATAAACTCGGACTTCCCAAACAATTCTCGTGTATATATAAGTTGGAAATCATTTCATATCGTTTGATTTTAAATTTTTATATATATAATTATATATATAATTCCTCCATCCATTTCATCTTACTATATTTTCCTAATAACCAACCAATCTTCTTATTTATATGCAATAACTCATCACACCAAACAATGGTTTCTTTTATTAATGTTCTTCAATTTCCATACATATCCTACACACAAAAATGTATTTTGTGTATCATTCCAATTACAACCAAAAATGAATATTTTTGTACGTCCTTCATAATTTAACAAAAAATGAGTATTTTTGTGTCATTTCAATTCCTAGCCAAAACGAAATATATTTTGGTGTTAACTTCATTTCTATACGAACGAATATATTTCTTATCTCATTCAATGCAAACCAAAAAAAATGATTTTTTGCTATTTTATATTGGCAATGCAAATTTCCTTCTTAGGTGACGTCATGCAAATATAATTTTTAATATAAAATATAATATCATACCTTAATTACATAATAAGAATGTAATTCTAATTTACAGTGCAAATCATCATTTATAGTTACATATATAAAAGTGTAAATTTTATTCGCTTACCACATTTCATATCATAGTTTCAAATAAAAGTGTAATTTTAATTAATAAAATGTCCTTCTTATCCTAAATAACCTCTTTTAAACAAAAGGGACATGTTTATCTAGTTTAACACTTCTAATATAAGTGACATTCCAATCATATAATTACATAAAAAAAATGTAATTCTCAATTCTTTTTATTTTGATCACATGAAATGTAATTTCCTTTAACAAAACTTGTCAGTACAAAACAATGTCAACTTAATTTTTAACAAATGAATATTTTGTCATCCTTTTTCGTTTGATCAAAAGGCATATTTCTTACTCTTGACAAATGAGTATCTTGTCATCCTTATATTTTCTATCTTTCTTTTATATTTGACAAAATGAATGTTTTGCCATTCTTTTTATCTATTTTTATAAAAATGAATCTTTCTTTTATTCTATCCATATAAAAATAATCTCTCTTTTTCCAATGACATATACAACTATGAATGTACATGTTAACAAACCTTCCATTACAATTGACATATAAACTGAACGTATATGTAAACAAATTTTACTTCATTTCTCTCATTACATATAAAAGTGAATTAATATATATACGCAAGCTTATTTCATCTCTCTCTTTACATATAAAAAGGAATTTGTCGCTATTCTTTACCTTAACAAAAATTGAAGTTGTCATACTCTTTACATTAACCAAAATAAATATATTTCATTTCATATGCAATGCTATGCAACGTTAACAAAAAAAATATATATCATTCATATGCAATGCTATGCAATGTTAACAAAATAAATATATATCATTCATATGCAATGCTATGTCATTAACAAAATAAATATATACCATTCATATGCAATGCTATGTCATTAACAAAATAAAAGTATTTTCTTTTATTACATTAAATAAAAATGAAATTTCTATTGTCATTCTTCTTCAATTGTCAAAATGAATCTTTTGTTATTTTAATCTTTCTTCTACATTTACAAAAATATGATTTTTGTCGCTACTTCAATATATTGACAAAAGTGATTTCATCGCTACTTCAATTATATTGACAAAAGTGAATTCATCGCTACTTAATTATATTGACAAAAGTGAATTCATCGCTACTTAATTATATTGACAAAAGTGAATTCATCGCTACTTAATTATATTGACAAAAGTGATTTCATCGCTACTTAATTATATTGACAAAAGTGATTTCATCGCTACTTCAATTATATTGACAAAAGTGAATTCATCGCTACTTAATTATATTGACAAAAGTGATTTTTGTCGCTACTTAATTATATTGACAAAAGTGATTTTTGTCGCTACTTAATTATATTGACAAAAGTGAATTCATCGCTACTTCAATTATATTGACAAAAGTGATTTCATCGCTACTTCAATTATCTTGACAAAAGTGAATTCATCGCTACTTAATTATATTGACAAAAGTGATTTTTGTCGCTACTTAATTATATTGACAAAAGTGATTTCATCGCTACTTCAATTATATTGACAAAAGTGATTTCATCGCTACTTCAATTATATTGACAAAAGTGATTTCATCGCTACTTCAATTATATTGACAAAAGTGATTTCATCGCTACTTCAATTATATTGACAAAAGTGAATTCATCGCTACTTAATTATATTGACAAAAGTGATTTCATCGCTACTTCAATTATATTGACAAAAGTGATTTCATCGCTACTTCAATTATATTGACAAAAGTGATTTCATCGCTACTTCAATTATATTGACAAAAGTGAATTCATCGCTACTTAATTATATTGACAAAAGTGATTTTTGTCGCTACTTAATTATATTGACAAAAGTGATTTTTGTCGCTACTTAATTATATTGACAAAAGTGAATTCATCGCTACTTAATTATATTGACAAAAGTGATTTTAATCTAATATTAACATTCCTTATGAAAATGGCATGTGTAATTTACTAAATAAATGACATGTTTATTTTGTCAATTTTATATACAACATAAATGACACATCCATTTTGTTCATTTTAATACAATGACAGTTTTTATATTAACATAACATTATTAACACAAGCGATGTTCTTATGTTAGCATAACGTTATTAACCAAATGAACATACTTATGTTGACGGTTCTAATTCAACATAACATAAAAATGAATATTTTATGTGGGTAATTCATAAAATGAAAATTCCAACATGATAAACAAAGAATACTTTTTTTTCTTCTTCACAATATATAAATTCCCTTTCTAACATGTAACATCTCCGTTATATATATACACAATATAAATATATGATTTTTATGGTTTGCACAAATTTTTCTTTTACAAACATGAATATTATACATTTTATATATTAACTAAAATGTTTGTCTTCGTCGTGCACACAAAATCATGTCAACATAAATACGCACAATCATCACAAACAATCAACATGGAAATAATCATACATGCAGCAACAACATGAATTTCCTATGATATGAATATAGATTTTGCAGTGAATTAAATAAATAAATAATTTTATTTTAAAAATAGAATTCTCACATTGATTTTTGCTGAAAATTTGACTGTCTCGGATTCAGCTCTAGTCTGCGCCATCGCGAAGAGCTCGGAAAGACGAGTCCAACGCAATTTACGGTTCATCAATCGGACCTCGTACGAGAGAGTTATGATTTATTAAAGTTGGACATAATTAAATAATTAATTAATATTCGTGAAAATACCTAAAAATTTCACTGTCTCAGAATTGGACAAAATTAGTGTCCCCGCGTCCATCTCGTTGCCACGATCCCAACGCACCTGAAATCGTCGATTTTCGACTTCGTATGAGTGAGTTATGCAATTTTAAAGTTCTGGAAATTAATTAAATAATTTAAAAATAAAATAGAAAATACCCTCAGCCCGTTGACCGCGAAACACTATTCACCGCAGAACTTTGACCGCCATTTGCCGCTGCTTCAGGCCACCTAACGCCACGGGACCACCGCCAACGTCTTCGTCTTGGCGAGACGCACCACCACCAGAAAGGGCCGCCCCTAAAGCTTCTCCGATCATCGGGAAATCGCCTACGAACGATTTCGCCTCGCGGATCCCACAGGCCGCCTCACACCTCCAAACTGCCTGAAATTTGGCGAGCACCTCCACCTCACGTAGACGAAGAACTTCCGTGTTCGTGACTTTGTCTAATTCTTCCTCGATTCACGGGAATTTCTTGATTTACGTTTTGAGCTTCTGAATTTCGAAAACAGCGGGCTTTAAGACGAGATTCCGGCGAATCCGAGCGTTGTTTGACGAAACCGACGACACCATTAGCTTCGTATCGTCGAGACCTTCGAGTGGACATATAATTTGCTATGGTTTGAAGAGATTTTATTTTCGACAAATTTTAGAGGAAGAGAGAGCCGCCATGGAAATTGAGAAAAATGATGGAAAAGAGAAGTGGCTGCTGTGTATTTCGAATTTCAGCCCTAAATTCTGAGGAAAAAGATAATATATACTATGGGTTTAATTTTGGTTTGGGCCCAAATATCATTACGGGTCCAATTACTAAATTTTCAACTGTTTTCTTCAATTCAAAAATTCTTATAAATACATGCTGATTTCAAAATTAATAAAATTTTAAACATAATTATTTCAGGTCATTACGAATCCAACGAACCTGATTTCGTAATTTTCCGAGTCCGTATGAATTTATTATGAATTTCCGAAGTCTGAAAATATGCTATTTTTCACTGTAAAAATTATACCGGCCACAAAATAATTCCAAAAATTATAAATTTTAGAATTTAACCTTATTTTAATATTCCGAATCCATAGAAACTGGTCTCGTCGAATTAGGAGTTTGTTTGCAAAAATTCCATTTTTCAGGCGTATATTTTTAATATTTAAAAATACCAAAAATAGTGGAATTTTTCCGAAACTCAAAAATATAAGTTCTTATAGTCATTTTTATGTGTAAACAACATTCTGAAACCAATGGAGATGGTTTCGGGTCCTAATTCCTTATTCTGCAAAAATTTTACATTTCGGGCCTTATATATAATATATACGAATTCTATAGCGTTTTTCTGAAAATTTAATTTTCTCATAACTTACAATTTATAAACTGGAATCTTAATTTCTGAAACTCTTTGGAAAGATATTTTCAATACGGTCCTAGCGTTTCTTGTTTCGTCCAATTCCGATTTATATTTTATTTAATATTTCAAAGTTGGAATTTCAAAACTGAAATTACCGCGCCATTTTCAGGCTCGGAATGGATTTAATATACATTTCAAGTTCGCGCTCGAAATAAAATAAGTTTTTCATCGTTATTATTTAAAATAAATAATTTTAAATATATACATTCATTAAAATTTCTTAAAATAAAATTTTAAAATTAACCCCAAAAATCAGGGCTGTTACATTATACGTTCAAATGTCATTTATAAATAAATTCGTTATTATAATAAAATTCTAAACTGAACTAAATATTATAAATAATCCAATTCACACAATATTGTGAATTCTACTATTTCCGACTATTTCGGAATTTAAATATATTATTTAATTATTTATATTAATTTAAATATTCAATGTTATTTAATTAAACAACCATTTAAATATCTAAATCACTATTTAAATAATTAAGTTAATTAATTATTATACCGTAAAAAGTACGTTACACTAGACCTTATTCCGGTTCTATTATCGCGCCGTTATGCTGCCGAAATTTTCTAAAAAGTGTTAGAAAAATTTAGTTAGTTGAAAATATTATTTTTAGATTATAATGGTGATAAATAAAATAATTATTGGATGTTAAAAAAATAAGTTTACACATCCATTTACATGTCGGACAACTTGTTTATGCTCGCTTATTTTTGCGATATCGATTGGGAAGATAATTTTTATACATCGCCCAAGTGCACAAATAATAATCATTGTTTGATGGTTGAAACCCCACATGGGTATTGGGATGATATTTGATGTACAATAATCGCAATTGTTTAGTTGTATGTCAACCAATAGGTTGACTGACTGTTGTAAGTGTTAATTATTCACATTTAATGCTTATGCAGTTGCGTAATGCACTCTGGATGATGGTTAACTGTGTTTAATTATTGTTGAGTACATGTGTGCATGAAATCCATATAAATACCATTATATGGTAACTGACTGTGTCTGATTCCAATTCAGAAAATAACGAGTACTCTAAAAATAATATTCTGTAAAGGATAAAAATATGATTTTGATGTCCGATTTGGGATGGACACGAAAATATTTAAATATGTGAAGCTGTGTTGTTTAGATTTCGCCACTTTAACGCGAATGATATTTATATCGATTTTATTCATTTTTATAATGAATATCGAAAAGGAATTGATTTCAAATCTGATATTTTGAAAATATTATCATTTTAATGTTATAATGATATGGAATATTCAATTTTGATTAAAAATTGAAAATGAAGTTAGAATCGTTTTAAAACGAATTTATAAACGATTTATAAAATACGTTTTAAATGGAGACCGACGAAATATATATAATATATATATTATATATATTTAATGGCCTGAATAGAACGCGCCACGCCGCGACCGTTCGCGAATTTCGACCATTGACTTCGAATTGACATTACGGGAGATCCGACTGTCAGATTCTCCTAAAACTGGAGCCACGGGGTTCGTATCGAAATGAGCTTTCCAACGAATATAAGAGACTTGAAATCTAACGGTTGGATTTGGAATTATGTCCAAATCAAATTTGGAAAAGGTCATTGTAAGTGCAGTTCGATGATCGTTTATGGAAATCGACTTAAAGGGCCTTAATAAAATTAGTAAAAATACCAATAATTTGTGTAAAATCATAATAAATGATTTGAAAAGAATTGGGATGAAAAATTCCACATTTATAAGGATAAAAATATATTTTTATCAAAATGAACTAGTTATTAACTAGTTTTGAAATCCAATAATTTTAAATAAAATAAATTGGATTTGTGAATGGTTTTAAAATAACCATAAATTTCCAACGAATGAATTGGAATGGAAATAATCTTCGGAATATTTTGATATTGGATTCCGTGATTATACGGATATCGTAATGGAAATTTGGAATATACATATATATCGTTATTTCCAATACGATATTTGTTGGTTTCAGAATTTGATATTGAATATAAGCCGATATAATTTCTATTCAGAGCCTTGTATTTAATATCGAATTGGATTTTGTGTTTGTCGTGAACGATGTCTTTACTAACACTGTTCTTAAACCCAGTTGAGAAAATAAGAAATCTTTTAATTAAGATTTAGAGAAGTTTACCAATTAATTAATATCTAATTAGGATTGAATAAAAGAATTGGACTTTTGGTTTGTCGTGAATGGTGTTTTCAGTAACACTGTTCTAGAACCCCGTGTGAAAAGAATAAATCTTTTAATTAAGATTATTAGAGTTTCCAATTATATTTAATAATTGGAACAAAATGGAATGTGAATTGGGTTTATTGTGAACTGTGATTTAACGACATTCGTTCTTTAACCCGATTTACAATGAAATGTGATTTGGAATTTATAAATCTTTTATTAAGGTTTAATGGAAATTTTCCAAAGTAAAGTTTTCCAATTTAATATATTAAATTGGAATTGAATGGAATTCGATTTGGTAATAATCGAAGTGATCTTCTATAGAGGAAGACTATTAATATATATGGAATTTAAAAAGGCTTTGTCGTTATTCTGTTTATATTATTAGTCAGATACGGAAATTGATATCAGTTATATATATTGATATGTTTTCCGTGAAGATTCCATAATTAATGGAATGTGATTTTGGGTTTATTGTTGAACTGTGTTTTAAATGACATTGGTTCAGTTAAAGACAGGATTACATGTCTGCCTAACTGTATTGTTGATCTATACTAAATATATATTTGTTTGGTGGCGGAGAATTTATTCTCTTTCTTAACACCCTTCTCTGAGATGTACGAGCTTAGAGGTTATATATCGGTAGAAATCAATGGTACGGTGTAGATTGTCGATGCGGCATGTTTGGTTTCCCAAAGTTATATAATCATTAATATTGATTTTTGGGAAGATTAAAACTGAGTGGAGTTTTAATGAATCTTTAATTAGATTAAAATAGGAATGTGATAATTTAAATTATCAAATTTGGAAAGGATCGAGAATGGAGCACCACCAGTTTTACTCCAAGCGATAGGTAAATTTTTAATTAGATTTGAATGTGAAATGGTAATTAAATTTACCGATAACACTGTGGTGTTAGATATGGAGTATTACCAGTTTTGCTCTATGGGATGAATAGGTTGGTATTGGGAAATTAAAGAAACGATTACTTCGGTGCGGCTCATTAATCCTGACTAGTTTGGATAAACCTTAATTTGGTTTAGAATTGATATCCAAAGGAAGATTAAAGAATAAATTTAAAGGATTTATCGATTTGAATATTTAAATAAAAGAATATTCAGAATTGGAATGAGGCGTATGTTGTGTTTTCTAACACTTGATTATAAGATACGTGAATTATTCGGAAAGGCTGGGTTTATACCCATTCTGAATAATTGATTCGATGATAAGTCGACGATGAAGATGGTGGTTGAAGACCGGAGGTCTTCACATCGTTTGGATGATTACTGATGTCTTGATTGGGATGTACACGCAAGACAAGGTAATAAGTGGTGATCGTCCAGACGTACTTGAAGATCGATCGGATATGCGAGGACCTCTCTCATGTATTGGACATATGGGACAAGGAATAAGGTGCCCTTGGTTTCGTTCAGACCTAGAACGAACTAGTAAATGGACGTGTTTTTGGCATTGGATTTTATTCTGTGTTGATTGATTTCTATTGAATATATATCTGTTTGGTGGCGGAGAATTTATTCTCTTGCTTAATAACCTTTTCTAAGACATACGAGCTTAAAGGTTATATATCGATAGACATCAGTCGCATGGCGTGGAATGTCAATGTGGCATGTTGAGATGCAAGTGATCAAGGCTTCTGTTGAAAAGCAGAGTCTTGTGGTTGATGATCAAGCACGGCTTTAAATAGCGTAGCTTTGTGTATAGCGTTAATTCGCGAGCCTCACACCTCAGTATGAGTCAAAAACGGGATAAGAGACCCAAGAAGTGCATGATGTTTCCTTCTAGCTATGGGTGGTGTCATGGTATGGAGCCCAGACATTTATTTATTCTTACCTATGTGGATGATGGATAGCGAGGCGCCTCAGATATATCGGTTACTACGAAGCCGGTGGATAGGTCCTATAAGACTAGGAAATGTGTGTTCAGGAATAACTAATCCTCAAACGTAAGAGAGGACCGGCCTTGGAGGATCTAAGTGTTGCCTAGAGTGTGTAACCCTGATGCATTTGCTAGAGTGTCTCGAAGCGGTGAGGAGTACATCCCTTGCCTCGATTCATGATGGAAATCCAACTTCCAATACATGACATTTCGGTTATGATTGTAGAGCCTAGTATGGCGACATGGTATATGGTACTCATGCCGTCTATGATTGATACATTTATATTTGAAGTTGTTTTATACACTATGCACTTATAATAGTATCAAATGATTTTTTTTTAAACGTACCAAGCATGTTTGGCTATTATAGGGGAAAACTCTATCCTCCAGCTTGCGTTGTGTGATGGGACCTGAGTCTTATAATAGCTTCATTTTTCCAAAAAGCATTGCGCTGTTTATAACTGTTTATGCACTAGTATTCTTTGGAGGAAACCCGTTCCGTGTTATATGGCGTGGTCTCTTGATGTACTTTATTTTTAAAGTAAAGATTTAATAACTATTTTAGTTCTCACACCAGTCACATGACTGACCTAGAGTTTATTGTTTTAACCTAAACTCTGGGTGCCCCTATTTTCCACACGAGCAGCTAATAGTTGGGTTTTTGTAGATATTATTTTCACAGGATCCTGGATTTACAACTGGAGCTATATTCGGAACGTTCTGTATCTGTGTATTTCTTACAATTGTGTTATGTATTGATTTTTCACTGCTTTGTAATTTGAATCTCTGATATTTGTCAAATGTATGTTATTTATTCATACTCCGTATATTCTTGTACTCTGATGTAAATTGTTGTAATAAGCAGTGAAATGTTCTTCTGTTTGTGTTCTGAATTGTCGTGTTCTCAACTCAATCCGTGCTTTACCGTAAAGGCGAGTTTGGGTCGTTTCAAAATTAGTAATGGTAATAACTCTTTCTTAATATATTATTATTTCGAATTCAATATTTAAATTGCATATAAAGCTAAACGTTTTTATTACATTGGTTGTATTCCAAGTTGCATCGTTTTACAGTAAATTTTAAACTTAACATTATATTTAAACAAAATTGATTATTGCCTAAATTAAAACTTCAATATTAATTTAACGTTAAATAATGCCATTTATACCTAACAGTTTGATTTGAAATCAATAAGTCGTTTCTTAATTAAGCTGCAAAATCTATTTTCTGTTGATTTTGTGTTCACCATCACCTTTCAACACAAATTTTGTAATAATGTTGATTCTAGCAAATGTTTTTAGACTGAGATTATATTTACAATGCAATTCCATTTGAAACTAAATACTACTCTCAAAATAAAAGTCCAAGTTATCTTTTTGTTTTAAAATATATATTTTAAAACCTATTAATTGATATATGTGTCAATCATTGCCCAGTTAATTTCTTATATGTACAGTTAAACCTTTGCCATATATAAAATTAAAGACATTTCTATTTATACATATATAAGATAATTTGAATTTATACTAACTAAAAGCAAGATATGCAATTAACCTTTCCAATATATATAAAGTTAATAAAATATAAATCATCCATAAATATCTAATATGTAGAATATATTGACAATTAATGCACAATTGATTGCTAATCTATGCAATTAATTCTTATTAACAGAAGCATTAAATATAGAATTTGGACCTTACATATTAGGTTCAAAATAAATAAAATTCAATTCTAAGCCGAAAACCAAATATAGATATTTAATTTAAACGCCAATTCTTGATTTAAACCAAGATTATATTTACAAACGTAATTTCATTTCTAAAATTGAATACTACTTTCAAAATAAAGGTCCAGGTTCCGTTTTGGATTTCAAATAAAAGCATACATTTTCCTTAAACCGAAATACACGATTAATATTAAATTCATTAAATTACAAAATTAATACGGTAATACTTCTTATTCAAAAAAATGTCCATATTAAATTCAACAGAGGAACTCTAGCGTTATATATTCAAATCAGTTACAAATGTAAATTATGTTTTAAAAATGTTTATAAATCCACAAAGAAAGTTTACTCAAATATCGTTCAAAATAGACAAAATTCCAAATATAAAGATTTATTTTGTGTTAAATCTTAATTTAAGTTATAGTTTGAACATCAAAATATCTAAGTCATTACAGATGCAACCAGTTTGCTTTATATTTTAGGCTCATCTCAGTTTCCCTAATAAGATAGGTTTCATTTAAACTCCAAGGTATTGCAGTGGATAAATCATTGAAACAAAGTTAGTTGGTAGGCCTGTTTTATTTACTTATATAGGATACACACACACGCACACACACACACACACACACACACACACTCTCTCTCTCATGTTCATTAATTGATGCAATCCATGTTACCATAATTTCAACTGTTTTGCACGACAGTTGACAATGCGGTTTCAGTTGTCTTTCATGATTTCATCTACTTCTTAAGTTTTTTCTTTCTTTTTCATATGCTCTAATATAACTTATTGGATCCACTTACTTATATTGAACTAGCACATTGTGGATCCGCGAGTGCTCTATGCTGAGTTTGAATCTTTAGGTCACTAATTTTTTATCTTTTGTTTTTGCAGATGATGTTTAATGTAGTTGAAATTATGTTCACCATAATGAAATAGGGATATACATTCAACCTTTTCCATGCTTTCTTTGAGCCAAATGCACTACATTGGTACCATTTTCAATTCTTCAGGCTTTTAAAATCTTCTTGGGGTCAAAGTGAAGACTGTTTTGGAATTATCAGAAAGCCAGTAGGATGCAGTTCCTACTGACATCTTATTTTAATCTATGCTAGCTTATGTTTTGTTCTTTTATGGTGTGCGAAATAATTTATTTGGTTTTCTTTGAACAGGTTTCAGATAAAAATATCTTAACATTAAATGTGAAGTCAATACAAAAGCAGAAGAAAATACTATGATCGCTGTCAATTTCCATCCTCACAGATCAGGTACTATTTTTATGCCATCGATTCACGAATAAACCCTTTATGTGCTTCCAATTGTATACTGGATGCAGCACTATTGTTTTACTTTTTTTCTTCTCTTAGGGGGTTTCATCCTGCATGTATTAGTTGTATTTACTATACAACATATTAGTTTTATTTTTAGTACAAAATTATCATTTTACTAATTCTTTTGCAAGTAAATATCATATCAAAATCATAAAAAACACATCTAATTTCCTAATCAAACTATATTATTTTGACATAGAATGGTTTGTAGTGTTCCGTTTTACTCACCACTACACATAAATTGTAGAGTATTTAATTATATTTTAGTATTTAATGTTTATTTTATGATAGTTATACTTCCCCAATATTTGGAAAGTTTAACTTTTTGCATATATTACAACTGTCAGCATTGATGCACACTTTAATTTTATATATGGTCATGCTTTTTTAAGCACTGCATTTTAGTTACTTACCTTCTCTATTTTGTGTCTTCCTATATATGGTTTTTGAACATCGTTAGAAAGAATACTCTATGTTCAAAATTTCATGCTTGGACAATGCTTTGTTTACACTTGAACTTTCATCTGACACTACTGTATTTAAATTTTTGGATGTACAGCAATTTATTATTTTGTTTTTTCACCTTTCAGTTCTCTACCAAAACAAAAGGGACTTTATCAAAAATTATGACTTTTTAATTCTTCTTTTGTTTTACTTTGGATTTCTATTCAAGATCCAACCACCAGGTAAAATAATGGAAAAGATGAGAGGTACAATTGGTATCTTCTATCCTTATGGTTTTATTTTATAAGCATACACTTCTATATTTTCTATATTATCATTTTCATTTTTTACGACCATATATTATTTCTCTTACAAAAACATTTCTGTCGCGTGCATGTTTTCTTAAGGTATCAATGCTAAGCTAGGATGAGAAGAATTTTTTTTCCCTTATAAATTGAACAACTTATTTGTTGACTAATTTGTGTTATTTAATACATATCTTCATTTCATGAAAGCAGAGTGTTACATTTTCATGCACCCTATAATACCCATGTCATTGTTTTTTTGGTTTATAAAGGACTATGAATGATCTACGCTCATTGAGGACAGGCCCGACCCATGGGCAATGCCTTAAGGCCGCAGAATTGGGGAACCCACCCTGTTGAGGGGGTAAGGGGGAAGGGGAGAAACCTTTTTCAGTCATTAAATAAAATGGTACCATACGAAACTTTGATGATATTAGCCTAGCTTGGCGGTAAAGTCCTATAAATGGGGGAAGAATGATGCTGACTTGATCCTTGATGCATGCAAAATGTAGGTGTTTTATTTTTTACATGGTTCACCTTTCTTGCCTGTTGCTCCTTCCACAATTTTCTGACTGCCCTTCTACCTAGCCTTGCGCAACCCAGCCCAATGGGCCAGCCCTGACTGTGGATACAACAAGAAGGATGAATCTGACTAATGCAATTGCTTTTACTAACCACTACTATGCAAATGTTTAGATCTGTATAAAATTTCAAATTTTGGGTTGCCAAATCGTGTATTTATTTATTGTATAAATTTGTATTTAAAATTTGTGACAAATCTAATATTTGTCATTTTATTTTCACCTCCATTATATACTTACTGTAACCACCTAATATATATTAGTTAGTTGTTGAGTACTTCATTTTAATTATATTTCAGAATGTTAGACTTTACTTCTGTATTATTAAGATTTTTGTTGTGTCATTTCAAAATGTGTTCTCTTTTGGCAATAAAATTGATGTCAATCGAGTCTCTGTAACTTATAGTTTATGAATACTTATGGTGTTACCATGTTTACGTACATGAATAGAAATAATATGTTTGAAGTGATCTATTTAATGTGTGCATGAAACGCTTCTGTTCTAATAGTTTTCTATAAGAAAGCACCACCATAACTGTCAGGCTATAAAACCAAGGAACCAACTTGACTTAAAAAAGGGAAGGGTGAGCATGCATCTATGCATACGTGCAACACACGTGCCTTAGTACTGGTGTGTGTGTGTGTGTGCGTGTATATAAAACCTCATGTGGGCTTAGTTATTTCATTAAAAGTTTAGTGAAATATTACTGTAATATAACTCTCTCACTTAAATGTCATAACATAAACTTAATGAGTATGTGGCATGTATATACATTGATATACACTACTGACAATATATGCAATTTCAACTCCAGATTGTACACATTATATATAGATATATATATATATATATATACAAGCATTAGTGATGAACTGATATACAAACTGGAAATTCACCGTTTGTAGGTACATAAATCAACATACCTAAATATATATATTTATAATCATTAGTAGACATTTAAAATAACACAAACTGTTGTGTGCAATTTTATTATGCCTGCACAATCATTTCTTATTATACTGGGCACATAGAGCACATACCTGACTTTATTATGCTTCAAGACAAACACTTCTCATGCACAGTAATCTATGTAAGCTGCAAATATAATTTGCAATCCCTAAGTTATATATATATATATATATATATGTGTGTGTGTGTGTGTATTATAACAAATTTTATTTGATGGCTCATGTTATATTCTGATAAGAAAACTGTTAGAAGTTCATAACACGCTTATGATGATATAACAATGTATGGCCAAGTATATATAAAACATATTTATACATATATGTTGTTTGAACTTGATATTCCTATTGCAAATTTGATTTGCATATGCAACCCTTACATGTTCACATTATAATATACATTAAATGGAAAGTTTTGATAATAGCCTCGATTTATGTTTGATGATCTGTAAGATGTAATTCATGATTACATAAGACAAAATCTCTTACATGCACATAAGTAGTAAAGTATTTGTAATGAATTTTGAGAATTCACTTACAATAACACCTTTTATCCTAAAGGCATAAATAAGTAGATCTGACCTTATATGAATTTTTTCCATATAATGACCATCATGCTACTTATTGAATTATGCATAATTACAAATCTATGTTTGACATGGATAAGCAATACTGGGTGAACATACTTACTCTTTTCAAGATTATACCTTGTTTTGCCAGACCAGTATGAAGATAATGGAAGTGTTTAAAGGACCAGGCTTGGATTAATAAATCTGAGGTGATGTGTGCATATTGATGTACCATTTTGATGCAAAGTGTTTGCAGGTACCAAAAGCAAGAAAGACTTCATAAATTTACATTATTATGGTTTGAACTATATGTATAGTTTCATACGAAACCTTAATGTATCAGAATGTTTAAAAGTTATACAAATACTTGCCTGTATGTATCATTATAATTCAAATCTGGTAATGTATTGTGGCATATCTAATGAGAGCCTGATCTTGTATGTAATTTTGGATATTGTGGCATATATGTAAAAATTTATGAACTACATGAATGGATGTCATGAATGTTTAGTTTATTATGTTTTATTGTTTCATTTTTCACATTGTTTGCCTGATATATGCAGTTCGTATGTGTAACGACCCGAAATTTCGGGGCCAATTTAAAATTTTTATTTTAGAAATTTTAGTGGATTTTAATGTTTAAAATAATTTACTTTAAATAAGAATGACTAAAAATTTATTTTAAAATGAACAAATTCAATTTAATTATAAAAGGAGTTTAAAACAGCGCTGCAGTTTGAAAATTTGAATTTGAACTTTAACTGACTGTACAGGATTCATTTTAAATCAGAATTGAACGAAACTAGAAATATTTAAATCTGTTTAATCATATCTTTCCAACAAATCTGAAAAACTGAAATTTCGTTTTAAAAATCAAAAGTTATGGCCAATTCAATTTTTAGAAAAGTCGCTGCAGAATTTATATATATTTTAATTAAATATATTGGCCTTGAAAATAGCCATTTTTCAAACGACCTCTGTTTTCGACGAAACCACTTTTGTTGGAACCAGAATGTCAAATTATTGCTAAGTTTCAATTTTCATAATTTTTCGAATTAATATGTGAGCGTGGTGAAAGAAAATGTGTTTTGTCAGTTTCAGTCAAATTTAATCGACTTGAAAATGACCATTTTTCAAACGGTCTCAGAATTCGACGAAATTAGTCTTGTTAGGATCGTATCGTCAAAACATAACTAGAAATAATTTTTCTTTAATTTTTAGAGGCAGTATGTGGCCCCGGTAAATTTAAATGTAAAATTGAATTAACTGAATAAATGATTTAAATATAAAATTAAATAAAACTAGCTGGAGATGATCAAACGGGCTGACGGGAGCTATTCCATTGTGTCCGGAACGGGGGTATTTAGCTAGGGGCGATACTCGTTGGGTTTGTTTTGGAGTCCGTATTGATAAACATGAATTTTTGAAATTAAATGAATTAAAATAAATATAAAATACACTAAGTATACAGTATAAATACAGTGTTCTATACGCTTAACCCTAGTCTACTATTCCAGCCTCCATCTGAAGCAAATCGATGGCCATGGTTTTCCGGAATTAAATCCTTAATTTCTCTAAATCGAAAACAAATTAAAGGACGAAATCAAGTCGAGAATCGAAGAGGAATCCAAGCTCTTCAGTATGGTACGGATAAGATCCTCTCTCGTTCAACAGTCAGAACGAATTTTGAGTGCAAAGCCAGCGGGTTCAAACTGCTTTCAGGAGGAGATGGGAGGACCGAGTTCAACTCGGTGATGGGAGGTGGATGGCGTCGCCCTTGCGCGTCTGTTGCCGGAGTCTGATCAATTTCCGGTCGTCCTATGGAGGCACGATGGTGGGATTCTCTCGTGCGGTCTTGGGTTCGTTCAAAGCAGTATAGGTTATACGGGGAAGATGAAGGTTAAGTGGAGATTAAGTTAATTAATTTAATTATTATATAAGTTAATGTAATCAAAATTTTAGATTATAATAACTTTTACAAATCAAATCAGAATTCAACAAGACAAGATGCGTTGGACTCAGTACCAGAAAACACAACATGATGGAATAGTCTGAAACTGATTTAGAACTCGTCTAGATTTTGGCAAAATGGAAAGCTATTGGTGAGATTCTGATTTTAAATTAATTAATTAATTAATTTCTGTTTAATAATTGTTTGTATTTAATAAAATAGTTCTGTGCTGTAATAATTTGGATGATGAATTGGCTGTCTGTTTGTGTGTCTCTCGCTTGTGTAAAAATAGCTGTAAGGTATAATTGTGTAGAATATTTAATAGTCAAAACAAAATTTACATTTTGTTATGAACGGTAATGATAGTTAAAAATGGACCTTCGGATTTTAAATTGTTGTATCTAGATTTAAAAACATCGTTTTGTTAATAATGTTCATTTAGATTTAAGATTGTTATTTTTGTGAAAATGTTCATCTTTTGATTATTGTTATGTTAAACAAATTTAGCATTTTGTTATGAATTGTCGTGTTGGAGCAAAATTTAGCATTTTGTTATAAATCGTCTTGTTAAAACAAATTTTAACATTTTGTTATAAATTGTTTATTAGAATTAAATTATCATTCTTGTTAAAATGTTCATTTAGAATTTAAGCAGCATTTTTGTTAAAAATGTTTATTTAGATTAATGATATCATTTTTGTTGTAAAAAGTCGCATTGATATTAAAATAACACTTTTGTTAAAAATATTGCATTAGAATAAAGGATAATTTTTATCGTTAAAAAGCATATTTTGTCACCTTTTCTTTTTAACATGAAAAGGGTCATTTTTGTCGCTTCTTCTTTTTAACATTAAATGAACATTTTTATACATTAAAAAGAATAGATTTTCTTAAACATCCTTTTTCTATAAAGAGGAATTATGTTTTTATTTTTATATTGCTTACAATATAGAAGTGTAAAATTAGAAATAAAAGATTCATTTTTAGTTATTTTGTCGATTAGTGACAAAATTGTTTAAACACATAAAAGGTTCATTTTTGTTTATTTTGTTGATTAGCAACAAAATTGTCTAAACATCTAAAAGGTTCATTTGTATTATTTTCTTGATTTGTAACAAAATTGTACATTCACCAAAAAGTACAAATTTTATTTATTTTGTTAAATAGAAACAAAATTGTACATTCACACAAAAAGTACATTTTTATTTATTTCATTGATTAGAAATAAAATTGTCCATTTCTATAATAAAGTACATTTTTATTAATTGTGTTGATTTGAATCAAATTTTTCACTGCATATTAAAAAGTGCATTTTATTTATATTTGTTGAACTGGAATAGAATCGCCAATTCACAAATATTTGTGTTTTGTTCACTTTTGTTAAAATGACACAAAATTGTCAATGCATGTTTAAATCATATTTTGTCCATTTTTGTTGAAATAACATAAAATGGTCAATTCTTTTTAACAATCATATTTTTATTATTTTTGTTGAATTAGAATAGAATTGCTAATTCACAAAAATGTGCATCTTTATCATTTATGTTGAAACAAAACAAATGTGTTCATTTATATAAAAAGTTACATTTTTATTATTTTTGTTGAATTAGAATAGAATTGCTAATTCATAAAAATGTGCACTTTTATCATTTATGTTGAAATGAAGCAAATTTGTCCATTGATATAAAAAGTTATATTTTGTCTATTTTTGTAGAATTGGAATAGAATTGCCAATTCACAAAAATATGTATTTTGATCACCTGTGTTGTTATGAAACAAAATTGCCAAGTCATAGAAAAGAACATTTTTTGTTATCTTAGTTGATTTGAAATAAAAATTTGTCCATTCACTAAAATTTATATGTAACCCATTTTCACTGACATTTTAGAACTATTAAAATGACAGTATTGTTGCAACCCATTTTTACCGTCATTTTAAAACCATTAAAATGGTATATTTGCTATGTCATATTTTACCGTCATTTTAGATACGGTAAAAAGAAAATATTTTAGCATTATATTTTTATTGTCTTTTAGAGACAATAAAAAAAAGATAGAATTTTTATGTTATATTTTTGTTGTCATTTTAGAGACAATAAAAATATGAATTAGAAATGTACATTTTTATATATTAAAAGTTGTCATTTTAGATACGGTATAAAAGTTGTCATATTGTTTACGTTAAAAGGAAGGGACAAAAATTAACATTTTTGTACATTAAAATGATTAAATCTAAATATACAATTTTTGGTCACTGTTAAGAATTACACAAAAGAAGTAAAAGACTAGATTTTTATTGTTAATTGTTCACAATAAAAAGAATTGAGATATATATGTCTATGATGTTGAAGTGTTTGATGTGTGGAATATGTAGTTAGTTTATTTAAAATTGAATATTACACATCCATTTACAAGTTACCCGACTTGTTTATGTGATTGGGACGATAATTTTCACACATCGCCCTAGTGCACAAATGAATTATCAATTGCTTGATGGATGAAACCCCACACAGGTATTGGGATGATATTGGATACACACTAATCCCGATGTTAAATTATCTGTCAATCGATGGATTGACAGTCTGTGGTGAGCGTCAGCTCTTTACTTTTATGCTCACACAGTTATAGATTCCACTTTGGTCGTCATTTGGATGTTTGATAATTATTTATCATGATTGTCGATTCCATACAAAATATATGGTTGTTGGTTGAGCCACATTCCAATAAAGAATATTTTAGGGAAAGAATATTTTAGAAAATATACTTTTGAAAAGAATATTTTAGATAAAAAATATATTTTGAGAAAATATATTTTTATTGAAATAAACTAGTTATTAATTAGAATAAATCATAAAATTTAGATTTAATGAGTTTTCCAATTTGTTAAGATTTAATTGAAGTTAAATTAAATAAATTAGATTTTGGGTTGTCGTGAACAGCGTCTTAAATAACACTGTTCTTAAACCCCATATGAAAAGAATAATCTTTTAATTTAGATTATTAAAGTTTTCATTTAGTAATTGAAATAAAATGAAGTGTGAGCCAGGTTTATTGTGAACTGTGTTTCTAAGCGACATTTGTTCTTTAACCCAACTGACAACGAAAGTATGATTTTGGAATTTATAAATCTTTTATTAAGATTTAAATGGAAATTTTCCAAAGGTAAAGTTTTCCAATTTAATACATTAAAAGGGAATTGAATAGGATTCGAATTAGTTATAACCGAGAAAAGCTTCTGTAAAAGAAGACCGATACTACATATGGAATTTAAAAGGCTTTGTTGTTATGCCATTTATATTATGGGTCGGATACAGAAATATATAACGATTATATATTTATTTGATTTCTATGAAGATTCCATGTTTCATGGAAGATTATTTTGGGTTTACCATGAACTATGTTTTTAAATGACATTAGTTCTTTAACCTAGTTAAAGATAAGATTAATTTCTTGGATTTAAATATTCATTGAATAATGATTTTTAATATCTAAAATCAAATTGAGATTTTAATAAACCTTTTTAAAAAGAAAGATTTAAGTGCAAAGTTAAAGAATTTATCTTTGATAGAGTAATTTAAATATTTTATTTAAAAGAATATTCTGAATTGGAATGAGACGTTGGATGTGTTTTATAGTACTTGATTTTTTATTATAAAATACGCGAGTTATTCAGAAAGACCAGGTTTAACCCATTCCGAATAATTACTACGACGATGAAGAGTCGAAGATGAAGACGGTGTTGAAGACTGATGATCTTCACATCGAATGGATGTGTTGCTATAGAGACCCTGATGGGAGTAGCTACCTTGAAGGGGCTTCAGTGGTGGTCGTCCGGACTATTGTTGATTGTTTGGATTTGGTTTTCGCTCAGACCCAGAGCATAAGCTAATAAATGGATGCGTGTCTGACATTGGATTTTGTTCTGTGTGAATTAAATTGATTTCTGTTAATGTATGTCTGTTTGGTGGTGGAGGATTTATTCTCTACTTAACACCCTGGGATATATTAATAGTGATTGATCGCATGGCGTGAATTGTCAATGTGGCACGCCAAGATGCATATGATCAAGGCTTTTTTTGAAAAGTAAGGCCTTGTTGGATGATCAAAGCATAGCCTATTACGACATAGCTTTGTGTATATCATGACTTCGCGAGCCTCACACCCCGGTATGAGTCAAAAACGGGATATGGACCGTAGGGAGTGCACACGTTTCTTTCTAGCTAGTGGTAGTGTCAGTGCTTTAACACGGCCTGACATTTTACTTATGTGGATGATGGATTTTGAGGCGCCTCGGATTTTTACAGGCCGATAGTGGTCATATTATAGGTTCAAAGGAACCGGGAAACATGCGTTCAGGCATAACCAATCCACTGCCGATAGGTCGGGACCGGCCCTACTGCATCCAAGGGTTCACTGTAGGGGATCCTGAGGCATTTGCTAGAGTGTCTCGAATCGGAGAGGAGCTTGCCCCTAGCCTCAACTCATGATGGAAATCCAATTTCCAATACGACCTTGCGGTTTTGATTGTAGAACTAGTACGGCGACATAGTAGGATGGGGTACTATGCCGTCTATGATTGATACATTATGATTGAAATGTTTTTATTAGAATATATACACACTAATACTAAATCCGTTTTATCGTATCAAGCATCTTTTGACCATTATAAGGTAAAACCCTATCCTCCGGTTTGCGTTGCATTGTGTGATGGGACTTAGGTCTTATAATGGTTTCATTTTTCTAAAAAGCATTTAGTTGTTTAATGATTTACCTTATTTCATGCACTGGCAATCCAATGGAGTAAACCCGTTCCGCGTTAGCGGCGTGGTCCTGTGATTAGCCTTATTATTAGATAGTTAAGCTAAGATTTCTCATACCAGTCCCATGACTGACCTGTAGTTTGTTTCACTGGCAAACTCGGGTGCCCTTATTTTCCACACGGGCAGTCGAGTAGCTTTTTGCATATATATTTACAGGATCCTGGCTTACAGCTGAAGCAGTATTCGGGAAGCTCTGTATCCGTGTATTCCTTCCAGTTGTATATTTGTATTATTTTTCCACAACTATTTAAATGTAATTTAAAACTCTGATATTATTGTATTTCCAATGTATATTATAAGTTTATACTCAGTTATATTCTTGTACTCTGGTGTAATTGTTGTAATCAGCAATAAAAGGTTCTTCAGTTTGTGTTCTGATGTGTGTTGTTCTCAAAGCAATCCAGTCTTTCCTTTACTGGGAAGTTTGGGTCATTTCAGTTAGTATCAGAGCTTTGGTTTACAGAGCTCGAGAACAAGACACATTAGAACCGAACGAAAGAATTCATCAGAGATTGGATTAGTAATATCCAATGAGAATAACTCGTTAGAGATGGGATCAGTAGTATCCTAGAACGAGTGTGAAGAGTATTATTTTCTTTAAAATAAAAACAAATTTAGTTTTGAAAATTTTATCTAAAATACGTATTTGAGTATATTATATTTTAATGTGGACGATCGAGTATATAAAGATTTCGAATATACGAGTAATTAACGGATATTCGAAGTTTTAATATACTGGATAGATATAGAATCACACTCTAGTCGCCCGGAGGTAATTCTGGTGATAGGTCGACCATCACCAGTATTTATGTTCGAGTCTCGAAGGTGGGATTTCTATATATTTCCATTGACTGGTATGAGAACCAACACTTAGTAGAACACACTGCTGTGATTTGCACTAAAAATATGATTTTTGATTATATATAAAAGTTATATATATTTGAAAAGTTAATCACCTAATTGATTGTTGTTTGTGATGTTTGGTTATTAGTTCAACTAATAAAAGTATGGAAATGATAATTAATTTAACTAATAAAATTTGGGAAACCAATAAATTTAAGGTTGAATTGGTTAATTAACAACTTTTTAGCTTCGTTCCTTTTCGAGGACGAAAAGATTTTAAGTGGGGGCGATTGTAACGACCTGGAATTTGGGGCCAATTTTTTTTTTTTTTTTGAAATTTTAGTGGATTTTAATGTTTAAAATAATTTACTTTAAATAAGAAAGACTAAAAATTTATTTTAAAACGAACAAATTCAATTTAATTATAAAAGGAGTTTAAAATAGCGCTGCAGTTTGAAAATTTGAATTTGAACTTTAACTGACTGTACATGATTCATTTTAAATCAGAATTGAACGAAACCAGAAATATTTAAATCTGTTTAATCATATCTTTCCAACAAATCTGAAAAACTGAAATTTCGTTTTAAAAATCAAAAGTTATGGCCAATTCAATTTTTAGAAAAGTCGCTGCAGAATTTATATATATTTTAATTAAATATATTGGCCTTGAAAATAGCCATTTTTCAAACGACCTCTGTTTTCGACGAAACCACTTTTGTTGGAACCGGAATGTCAAATTATTGCTACGTTTCAATTTTCATAATTTTTCGAATTAATATGTGAGCGTGGTGAAAGAAAATGTGTTTTGTCAGTTTTAGTCAAATTTAATCGACTTGAAAATGGTCATTTTTCAAACGATCTCAGAATTCGACGAAATTTTCCTTGTTAGGACCGTATCATCAAAACATAACTAGAAATAATTTTTCTGTAATTTTTAGAGACAATATGTGGCCCCGGTAAATTTAAATGTAAAACTGAATTAACTGAATAAATGATTTAAATATAAAATTAAATAAAACTAGCTGGAGATGATCAAACGGGCTGACGAGACCTATTCCATTGTGTCTGGAAGGGGGTATTTAGCTTGGGGCGATACTCGTTGGGTTTGTTTTGGAGTTCGTATTGATAAACATGAATTTTTGAAATTGAATGAATTAAAATAAATATAAAATACACTAAGTATACAGTATAAATACAGTGTTCTATACGCTTAACCCTAGTCTACTATTCCAGCCGCCATCTAAAGCAAATCGATGGCATGGTTTTCAGGAATTAAATCCTTAATTTCTCTAAATCGAAAACAAATTAAAGGACGAAATCAAGTCGAGAATCGAAGAGGAATCCAAGCTCTTCAGTTTGGTACGGATAAGATCCTCTCTCGTTCAATAGTCAGAACGAATTTTGAGTGCAAAGCCAGCGGGTTCGAACCACTTTCAGGAGGAGATGGCAGGACCGAGTTCAACTCGGTGACGGGAGGTGGATGGCGTCGCCCCTGCGCGTCTGTTGCCAGAGTCTGATCGATTTCCAGTCGTCCTATGGAGGCGCGATGGGGGGATTCTCTCGTGCGGTCTTGGGTTCGTTCAAAGCAGTATAGGTTATACGGGGAAGATGAAGGTTAAGTGGAGATTAAGTTAATTAATTTAATTATTATATAAGTTAATGTAATCAAAATTTTAGATTATAATAACTTTTACAAATCAAATCAGAATTCAACAAGACAAGGTGCGTTGGACTCGTATCAGAAAACACTACATGATGGAACAGTCTGAAACTGATTTAGAACTCGTCTAGATTTTGGCAAAATGGAAAGCTATTGGTGAGATTCTGATTTTAAATTAATTAATTAAATAATTTATGTTTAATAATTGTTTGTATTTAATAAAATAGTTATGTGTTGTAATAATTTGGATAATGAATTGGCTGTCTGTTTGTGTGTCTCTCGCTTGTGTAAAAATAGCTGTAAGGTATAATTGTGTAGAATATTTAATAGTCAAAACAAAATTTATATTTTGTTATGAACGATAATGATAGTTAAAAATGGACCTTCGGATTTTAAATTGATATGTCTAGATTTAAAAACATCGTTTTGTTAATAATGTTCATTTAGATTTAAGATTGTTATTTTTGTGAAAATGTTCATCTTTTGATTATTGTTATGTTAAACAAATTTAGCATTTTGTTATGAATTGTCGTGTTGGAGCAAATTTAACATTTTGTTATAAATCGTCTTGTTAAAACAAATTTTAACATTTTGTTATAAATTGTTTATTGGAATTAAATTATCATTCTTGTTAAAATGTTCATTTAGAATTTAAGCAGCATTTTTGTTAAAAATGTTTATTTAGATTAATGATATCATTTTTGTTGTAAAAAGTCGCATTGATATTAAAATAACACTTTTGTTAAAAATATTCAATTAGAATAAAGGATAATTTTTATCGTTAAAAAGCATATTTTGTAACCTTTTCTTTTAAACATGAAAAGGGTCATTTTTGTCGCTTCTTCTTTTTAACATTAAATAAACATTTTTATACATTAAAAAGAATAGATTTTCTTAAACATCCTTTTTCTATAAAGAGGAATTATGTTTTTATTTTTATATTGCTTACAATATAGAAGTGTAAAATTAGAAATAAAAGATTCGTTTTTAGTTATTTTGTCAATTAGTGACAAAATTGTTTAAACATATAAAAGATTCATTTTTGTTTATTTTTTTGATTAGCAACAAAATTGTCTAAACATCTAAAAGGTTCATTTGTATTATTTTCTTGATTTGTAACAAAATTGTACATTCACCAAAAAGTACAAATTTTATTTATTTTGTTAAATAGAAACAAAATTGTACATTCACACAAAAAGTACATTTTTATGTATTTCATTGATTAGAAATAAAATTGTCCATTTCTATAATAAAGTACATTTTTATTGATTGTGTTGGTTTGAATCAAAATTTTCACTGCATATTAAAAAGTGCATTTTATTTATATTTGTTGAATTGGAATAGAATCACCAATTCACAAATATTTGTGTTTTGTTCACTTTTGTTAAAATGACACAAAATTGTCAATGCATGTTTAAATCATATTTTGTCCATTTTTGTTGAAATAACATAAAATGGTCAATTCTTTTTAACAATCATATTTTTATTATTTTTGTTGAATTAGAATAGAATTGCTAATTCACAAAAATGTGCGTCTTTATCATTTATGTTGAAATAAAGCAAATGTGTTCATTTATATAAAAAGTTACATTTTTATTATTTTTGTTGAATTAGAATAGAATTGCTAATTCACAAAAATGTGCACTTTTATCATTTATGTTGAAATGAAGCAAATTTGTCCATTTATATAAAAAGTTATATTTTGTCTATTTTTGTAGAATTGGAATAGAATTTCCAATTCATAAAAATATGTATTTTGATCACCTGTGTTGTTATGAAACAAAATTGCCAAGTCATAGAAAAGTACATTTTTGGTTATCTTAGTTGATTTGAAATAAAAATTTGTCCATTCACTAAAATCTGTATGTAACCCATTTTCACTGACATTTTAGAACTATTAAAATGACAGTATTGTTGCAACCCATTTTTACCGTCATTTTAAAATCATTAAAATGGTATATTTGCTATGTCATATTTTACCGTCATTTTAGAAACGGTAAAAAGAAAATATTTTAGCATTAAATTTTTATTGTCTTTTAGAGACAATAAAAAAAAGATAGAATTTTTATGTTATATTTTTGTTGTCATTTTAGAGACAATAAAAATATGAATTAGAAATGTACATTTTTATATATTAAAAGTTGTCATTTTAGATATGGTACAAAAGTTGTCATATTGTTTACGTTAAAAGGAAGGGACAAAAATTAACATTTTTGTACATTAAAATGATTAAACCAAAATATACAATTTTTGGTCATTGTTAAGAATTACACAAAAGTAATAAAAGACTAGATTTTTATTGTCAATTGTTCACAATAAAAAGAATTGAGATATATGTCTATGACGTTGAAGTGTTTGATGTGTTGAATATGTAGTAAGTTTATTTAAAATTGAATATTACACATCCATTTACAAGTTTCCCGACTTGTTTATGTGATTGAGACGATAATTTTCACACATCGCCCAAGTGCACAAATGAATTATCAATTGCTTGATGGATGAAACCCCACACGGGTATTGGGATGATATTGGATACACACTAATCCCAATGTTAAATTATCTGTCAATCGATGGATTGACAGTCTGTGATGAGCGTCAGTTCTTTACTTTTATGCTCACACAGTTATAGATTCCACTTTGGTCGTCATTTGGATGTTTGATAATTATTTATCATGATTGTCGATTCCATACAAAATATATGGTTGTTGGTTGAGTCACATTCCAATAAAGAATATTCTAGGAAAGGAATATTTTAGAAAATATACTTTTGAAAAGAATATTTTAGAAAAAGAATATATTTTGAAAAAATATATTTTTATTGAAATAAACTAGTTATTAATTAGAATAAATCATAAAATTTAGATTTAATGAGTTTTCCAATTTGTTAAGATTTAATTAAAGTTAAATTAAATAAATTAGATTTTGGGTTGTCGTGAATAACGTCTTAAATAACACTATTCTTAAACCCCATATGAAAAGAATAATCATTTAAATTAGATTATTAAAGTTTTCATTTAGTAATTGAAATAAAATGAAGTGTGAGCTAGGTTTATTGTGAACTGTGTTTCTAAGCGACATTTGTTCTTTAACCCAACTGACAGCGAAAGTATGATTTTGGAATTTATAAATCTTTTATTAAGATTTAAATCGAAATTTTCCAAAGGTAAAGTTTTCCAATTTAATACATTAAAAGGGAATTGAATAGGATTCGAATTAGTTATAACCGAGATAAGCTTCTGTAAAAGAAGACTGATACTACATATGGAATTTAAAAGGCTTTGCCGTTATGCCATTTATATTATTGGTCGGATACAGAAATTTATAACGATTATATATTTATTTGATTTCTGTGAAGATTCCATGTTTCATGGAAGATTATTTTGGGTTTACCGTGAACTATGTTTTTTAATGACATTAGTTCTTTAACCCGGTTAAAGATAAGATTAATTTCTTGGATTTAAATATTCATTGAATAATGATTTTTAATATCTAAAATCAAATTGAGATTTCAATAAACCTTTTTAAAAAGAAAGATTTAAGTGCGAAGTTAAAGAATTTATCTTTGATAGAATAATTTGAATATTTTATTTAAAAGAATATTCTGAATTGGAATGAGACGTTGGATGTGTTTTATAGTACTTGATTTTTTATTATAAAATACGCGAGTTATTCGGAAAGACCGGGTTTAACCCATTTTGAATAATTACTACGACGATGAAGAGTCGAAGATGAAGACGGTGTTGAAGACCGACAATCTTCACATCGAATGGATGTGTTGCTACAGAGACCCTGATGGGAGTAGCTACCTTGAATGGGCTTCAGTGGTGGCCGTCCGGACTATTGTTGATTGTTTGGATTTGGTTTTCGCTCAGACCCAGAGCATAAGCTAATAAATGGATGCGTGTCTGACATTGGATTTCGTTCCGTGTGAATTAAGTCGATTTCTGTTAATGTATGTCTGTTTGGTGGTGGAGGATTTATTCTCTACTTAACACCCTGGTATATATTAATAGTGATTGATCGCATGGCGTGAATTATCAATGTGGCACGCCAAGATGCATATGATCAAGGCTTTTGTTGAAAAACAGGGCCTTGTGGGATGATCAAAGCATAGCCTATTACGGCATAGCTTTGTGTATATCGTGACTTCGCGAGCCTCACACCCTGGTATGAGTCAAAAACGGGATATGGACCGTAGGGAGTGCACACGTTTCTTTCTAGCTAGTGGTAGTGTCAGTGCTTTAACACGGCCTGACATTTTACTTATGTGGATGATGGATTTTGAGGCGCCTTGGATTTTTATAGGCCGATAGTGGTCATATTATAGGTTCAAAGGAACCGGGAAACGTGTGTTCAGGCATAACCAATCCACTGCCAATAGGCGGGGACTGGCCCTACCGCATCCAAGGGTTCACTGCGGGGGATCCTGAGGCATTTGCTAGAGTGTCTCGAATCGGAGAGGAGGTTGCCCCTAGCCTTGACTCATGATGGAAATCCAATTTCCAATACGACCTTGCGGTTTTGATTGTAGAACTAGTACGACGACATAGTAGGATGGGGTACTATGCCGTCTATGATTGATACATTATGATTGAAATGTTTTTATTAGAATATATACACACTAATACTAAATCCGTTTTATCGTATCAAACATCTTTTGACCATTATAAGGTAAAACCCTATCCTCCGGTTTGCGTTGCATTGTGTGATGGGACTTGGGTCTTATAATGGTTTCATTTTTCTAAAAAGCATTGCGTTGTTTAACGATTTGCCTTATTTCATGCACTGGCAATCCAATGGAGTAAACCCGTTCCGCGTTAGCGGCGTGGTCCTGTGATTAGCCTTATTATTAGATAGTTAAGCTAAGATTTCTCATACCAGTCCCATGACTGACCTGTAGTTTGTTTCACTGGCAAACTCGGGTGCCCTTATTTTCCATACGGGCAGTCGAGTAGCTTTTTGCAGATATATTTACAGGATCCTGGCTTACAGCTGAAGCGGTATTCAGGAAGCTCTGTATCCGTGTATTCCTTCCAGTTGTATATTTGTATTATTTTTCTGCTGCTATTTAAATGTAATTTAAAACTCTGATATTATTGTATTTCCAATGAATATTATAAGTTCATACTCAGTTATATTCTTGTACTCTAGTGTAATTGTTATAATCAGCAATAAAAGGTTCTTCAGTTTGTGTTCTGATGTGTGTTGTTCTCAAAGCAATCCAGTCTTTCCTTTACTGGGAAGTTTGGGTCGTTTCAGTATGTATTTTACCAATGTGCCTAAGCAGATGTATCTATTAATATGTATGAAAATGTGTCAATACTGTCCAATTTTTTTTAGAGCATACTAGATGCTAGATATAGTTGAATATGTGCCTGATAATTGGATGCAAACAGTTTATGTTTTAATCTAATAATGAAGTTAAGAGTTACATACACGATGCTTCCATTTGGGCCTTCTTAAATAAATGGTCTGACTTTATTATATCCTAGATTATATGTGCTCAAAATCTTTATTATATAAACAAATGGGTGCTGAAATAGTTTTGGCCCGGCTTTAATACACATTTGGAATGAATAAGTTACATGGAATTTCATATCACATTTATGAACATAATACTGTACATGCGAGACTCATGTTAACATATAATTTGATATGTTCAAAAGAAATATAGGCATGATTCCTATATAACGTTAAATTTAAATAAATATATTGGTTTCACATATTTAATTTAAATCAATTAATTATGTTAATGAGAAAATACATTTATTTTGATATGTGCAAATAACATTAATATTGTTCGCCACTATGAATTATAAAATCCCTTTAAAGCAAATTTTGTTATATTAAGTCCCGGTGACATCTTCCAATATATACACCCATCAGTGCCAGTCTCATTGGATGTAGGTAATGTCAAAGCATTGTGCATCCTTTTATTTTGGTTATATGTGGTAGAGTAATTGTGATACTCGGTTGTATTATTGTTTCTGGCTTAACTAGGCTGCATAATAGGATTATGGCCTTAGAGACAAAGAGCATGCATTATTCTATATTCTGAGAAAATGAATAATTATATGAACAATATGTTCATCATGAGATACAAGATTTATATATACGATATAATTGACATAAGATGTCTACCTAAAAGGTTGTGTTTTGGGGTGTTAGGAAAATCTTGGTCAAGACATGATTAGATATGGATCTTGGACCACCATTATATACATATACATACTGATATATATATATATATATATATAGGGATGTTAATTTAGTGGGAGCGTATTTTGGCTTAAATTATACACTTATATTATTTTGCAATATTCTATGCAATTTTGATTTTCAAATTTGTACAAATATTTTGAAAAACTTTTACCTTTGTTTTATTATTATCTAGTGTAGATATTAAATGATAAACAACTCTGGTAAGTTAAAATTAATTCTTAAGAAGGACAAATTGAATTAAATCAAATTTCTTGACTAACATTGAAATTTAAGGATTGTCCTCAAACAAATTAAAACATAATTGTTTTATAAATATAGGAGATCTAAATTGAGACTTCAAGTATGAATTCAACCGAATAAGATATAAATGTTATAACCATCTACTCATTCATCTTTAGTATTAGATACTGGATATAAATCACATAGATGTATGTGAATTTGCAGGGATTGCAAAACAAGTAGAAATCTGACAAAAGGACAAGTGGACTTACGATTGGAAATGAAGCAAATATTGTTGGGTTATCCATAGGAAGTTGTTTCTTGTTCTATGTACTGGCTTAATTGAATAATTAAAATATTATTATTATGAAATTCCATTTAAAATAAATGTTATTATGTATCTTGTTTAGACAAGTTTGAATTTCATTTGTAATAAAAGAACACTTGTTATTCATTTTATTTAAATGAAATATCTTATGGAATTTCACAAATAGTCAATGATCTTTATAAATCCTTAACTATGATGTGCTTGACATAAATTCTGAGCGGATTAAATTTAATGATTTAAATTCAACACACCTGTAGCATTGTTAGTTAGCACATATAAACAGTAAAAGCATATCAAAACTCCATAATGATGGAATTTTGGAATCATTTGATTTCGAAACATATGAAAAATGAAAATCTTGTTTATTAGGCAAAATAACTGAATCACATTTCATTAGACACAGCAAATGGGCTAGTAAGTATTGGGTCTCATACATAATAATGTATATAGAGCAATGAATTCGTAAGCTAGAGGTAGGTTTTATTACTTCATTACATTTACTGATGATTCAGTAGATATATATATGTGTATCTTATGAAACACAAATCAGAATCCTTTGAAAAGTCCAAAGTGTAGGATCGAAAATAACCCTAGAAGGGGGAGGGGGTGAATAGGGTTTTAACAAAAATTAAAAAAATACAGAGAAATAAGAATTGCAGTAAAGGAAAATCACACCAAAAGATACCCAGCTTCGGCAAACTGTGCCTACTGCTGCCTTTCTAAGATTTCTACTAGGAGTTACAAAATAGATCCCGCTTAAATCCTATGTAAACTCGCAGCGCCTGCTCCTGTCTAACCCTAAGCTCAAAGTCCTAGACAGGCCTATGTACCCTAGACCAGATTTTCCCAGACTACAGGCCAGTAATCTGTATACCCTAGTTTTAAAATAAAACTAGAAAAACAAGCATTGTTGTTGAAGGAATTACAAAGAAAATACAAAAAAAAACAAGAAACAAAGAAAACCCCCCTTGATTAAAAATCGACTTAGCCTATGTGAAACTTGGTCGGCCCGCACACTTTCCACTTATCCAATGCTTTCCTCTTCTGCTCTGTGAATCAGAAATGACGGCAACGTGAAAACTAGGGTTTCTGAAAATTTGAGATGCCTTGCTTTGAATTTCTTATGCAGATCCTAATCGATTGGATTTGTCTCCTAGCTTGGCTCTGCAGAGTTCGCTCTCTCTCTCTCGATCCACACAAAGTAAGCTCTCTGATTCGTGATTAGTGTTTTGATTTTTATGTCAAAATGTTGGATGCATCAGTCGATGATGAAGTAGTGTGTTTATATAGGGGTTTTGTGACCTTAATCTCTAATTTCGCTTTAAAGACTTGCTCGATTTGATTTTGGAATATTCAAATCGAATTTTGAACAATCAATTTTCCCCTGATTTCAATTTTTCCAAAACAAGAAACAGTTTGAACGATTTTTATTTGTTTTCCTCATGCAAATCTCTGTCAGTTCGAATTCCGAAAAAATTAGCAATGAATCTGGACATGATTTCTTCTTTCTTCACTAGTCCAATTTGTTTTATTTCCATTAAAATTGCTTGCTGTGAATTCCTTGAATAAATTTTGAAAGAAATGCTTGCCAGTTTTGCCTTGCCAAAAATAGACTAATTTGAAATACGAAAAACACTTTCCTTCTTAAAACATCAACACTGGAAATTCGATTTTCAAAACAGGAAACAACAATCTTGTACTTTAATCTGTTTTCCCTTGCTTTGAAAAACATGCATGATATTCTGGAAATAATACTTGCCAAAGTTTGATGGAAAAATAATTGCTCATTGATTGACTAATTTTAGGAAAACTTTTACACCCTTGTTCTAAAAACAAATGCTCTAATATTTCTGAAAAAAAAACTGATTGCTCTTTTTTTCTTCTGAAATCCTTGAACAAATATGATATGTTTCTGGCTGTTTTTATCATCATGCATCAATGCACACATGTTTGATTTCTGACATGAGATCCATGTATGTACACCCTGACTTGAAAGCTGTTCCATGCTTGAAAGTATCCTCCATGAGTTTGTATTGTTGTAAAGCTGCTGTAGAAATCACTTGTGCACACACATGACTTACCTGCATTCTCTTGGCATGTCATTTGAATTTCATTGCTGTGTATGAATCTATGCCATCTCTTATTACTGTTGCATCTTTGCTGTGTCAATGCTTGTGTATGTGTGTGTGTACTTGCAGTGCAGACTTGCTTGTACCATGTTGCTGAACCATTGCCTGATCCTGACTTGTTCACTTGTTGCTGCATTTATTTATTTTGAGTGTGTGTGTGTGTGTGTGTATCATTGACACTGCATCATTCGCACTGTATGCCCCATCTAGTTTGCACTGATCACTATACATGTACATTCCCTTGTATCACCATGCTTCTGTGTCACTTGTGCATGCTGCATCTTGTTGCTGCTCTACTGTTTGGACTTGTGTCTATCCTATATTCATGCTTTGTTCATGTATCACACTTGCACTTGCACTTGGACTGATCATAACTTGATTTCATGCTGCTTTGTCATGCTCTCCAACTTGTTTTCTACTTATTTGGTTTTGATCTTCCTTGTATATATAAGAAAAAAACAGCAGACTGACTGTACTGAGTTGGGGCTGGTCAGAAACAGCTGAAATTGATGCTGGTTCTGATCAACAAACTAGTATGGTTATAGCGTGGCTGTTCAAGTCTGAAAGACGATGAGAAAAAACACACGGAGAATCTGAGATAAAATAAAAAAAATTTAATTTTTTTTATTTGTTTAGTGTCTGTTTTTGGTTCCAGTGTACTGTGTGTATTTTCTTTTGTGTGACAGGTTTCAGGATGATGCATCAGGAGCAAATCAAAAGCTGGGACTGTAAGAGTGTGCAGAACAGAAATTGTTTATTTGAAAGTTGTGTATGATGTGTAGAAATATTTGTATTGAATTGTATAGTTGAGAGTTCAAAAAAATGTGTGTTGTATTGAATTATGAAAAATAAATATCATTGAATAATAGATGCTTGTGTAAATTTCCGGTCTTTTGTGTAAAAGTACTATTGAACAACAATATTTATTATTCCATTTTTCAAACACATCAATATAATATATTTGTCATCATCCAACAAAAAATCATAGATTCAACAATCTCCCCCTTTTAATTATGACAAACGAACTTAAGATTTTGAGAATAATAGTATGTGTTTGAAATGAACTCCCTTTATATTTGTGCTCCCCTTGTAACACAGCTCCCCCTTCAGACAAAAATATAAAATTTGAAAGAAATAGAAAATAATTAAACACTTAGCATTAATGGCAAAATAAAATCTATAGATGTCTGTATACAAATCAAAATCTTAACTCCTCCTTCCCCTTTGTAATCATCAAAAGATGAACAAGTCTGGAAATTTGCAAAGGATATGGACTATAGTAAGAAATCAAGTCATTTGACAGAATCAAAGAATACAAACCCCAACCAATCAAATAAAAATTCATAATAATCCGTAAAATAGGAACACATTTCACAATTTAGAAGATGGAATGAAACGTTATATAATATATATCGGAGAGGATTATATATATAATTATTAGATATAAATTATTAATTTTTTTTCAAGAACAACTAACCACGCATAACCAGAACTTGGATTTTTAAATGGGATTAGTTGCAGCATGAAAAAAATAGTCTCATGACCATGCATAACCAGAACTTGGATTTTTAAATGAGGTCAGAGATTTTTTTTTAAATATCAATATATACAAAATCCCCTTAATATATAAAATTATAATGGATGATAGAAGGGTGATAGAGATGGATGTGAAAAAAGTTCCTAGATTACTCATATTATAGAATGTATTCAATCAAATCAGGGTTATAGAGAGCTTTTCGACCATCTCATATTTTGAAATCTAATACAGTCACAATTTTATCATAAATGTCCAAAAAAAAAACTATTCTTTTCTTGATGATTTGAAGATTGGATTATTTGTCAGAAAATGAAATTGATAACATAACACCTTACCCAAAAATGCAGAAGGATTAATTAATTTCTATAATTCCCAAACCCAAACGTAATCTGCAAAATCTGTCTTCAGAAAGGGGTTTTGTGAAAATATCAGCAAGTTGATATTCGGTTGGAATAAATTCAATACAAATGTCCTCACTACCAATGTGATCTCTAAGAAAGTGGTGTCTCACATCAATGTGTTTTGTGCATGAATGATGTACAGGATTATTTGATAAATCTATTTCACTCTTACTATCACATTTCAAAGGAACTCGTTTGTAAAAGAGTCCAAAATCAGATAGAGTTTGCATCATCCATAAAATCTGTGCACAACAACTTCCTAATGCTATATACTCGGCTTCAGTGGTGGATAATGCAACACAATTTTGTTTACGACTTGACCAAGAAACAAGAGAATGTCCTAGCATGAAACAAGTTCCACTAGTGCTCTTTCTATCAGTAAGTGAACCAGCATAATCAACATCCGTAAAACCAATTAAATAAAAATTATCACAAGATGGATACCACCAGCCAAGTTTGGGTGTGTACAACAAATACCTCAGAATTCGCTTTGTGGCTTTTAAATGAGATTCTTTTGGATTAGATTGAAAACGAGCACATAAACAGACAGAAAACATAATATCGGGTCTAGAAGCAGAGAGATAGAGAAGTGAACCAATTATACCGCGATATTTTTTCTGATCAACAACGACACCTTTTTCATCTTTGTCAAGTTTAGTTGTTGGACTCATTGGTGTTCTCACTGGTTTCGCATCTTCAATTCCGAATTTCTTCAACAACTCCATCACATACTTTGTCTGAGAAATGAAGATTCCTTTATCGCTCTGTTTGATTTGAAATCCAAGAAAGTACTTTAGCTCTCCAACCAAGCTCATCTCAAATTTTCCTGCATAACTTTTTCAAATTTCTCACACAAAATATCATTAGTAGCACCATAAATGATATCATCAACATAAATATGAACAATCAAGAAATCATTACCATCATGTAATAGAAATAGAGTAGTGTCAGCCATCCCTTCTTAAAACCATTTTCCAAAAGATATGAACAGAGACAGTCATACAAGGCTTGAGGAGCTTGCTTAAGACCATATAATGCTTTTTCTAGTTTGTACACATGATTTGGAAATTCATGACTCTCAAAACCATGGGGTTGTTCAACAAACACTTCTTCTTTCAGCTCACCATTCAAAAAGGCACTCTTAACATCCATTTGCTTAAGTTTAAAACCTTTAAAACATGCAAAACTTAGCAAAATTCTAATTGCCTCTAACCTAGCAACTAGAGCAAATGTTTCATCAAAGTCAATGCCTTCAATTTGATTGTATCCCTTAGCAACCAACCTAGCTTTATTTCTAACTACATTTCCAGATTCGTCAAGTTTATTTTTAAACACCCATTTTGTTCCAACGACTGGATAGTCTTTTGGCCTAGGCACCAAATTCCAGACTTTATTCCTCTCAAATTGGTTGAGTTCCTCTTGCATAACTAAAATCCAAGATTCATCATTAAGAGCAATATCATATGAACTTGGTTCAATTTTAGAAATAAAAGCATTGTGAATACAGAAAGCACAAACATTCTTATTGAGAGAGGAACAGGTGCGAACCCTAGCTGTTGGACTTCCAATTACCAAATCTGGAGGATGGTTGGGTTTGAATTTCAACCTCTCAGCTTCAGCTGTTGCTTCTGCGACTTCTTTGTTGTTTGCATCAACTTCATTTCTTTCATCTTCTTGCACACCACCTTCATCTTTATCACTTTCTAAAGCTATCTCCGAGTCTGATTCGTTGAACTTCACATTAATTGTCTCCACGATTGTTCTTGATTGCTTATTGAAGATTCTGTAAGCTTTGCTCCTTGAAGAATAACCCATGAAGATCCCATCGACTGTTTTTGGTTCAAACTTTCCAAGCTGATCTCCTGTGTTCAGAATATAACAAGGACATCCAAAAACTCTAAAATAAGAGATGTTAGGCTTTTTGTCAAACCACAGTTCATATGACGTTTTATTAAGTATTGGTCTAATCATGACTCTATTCATTACATAGCATGAAGTATTAACTGCCTCAGCCCAGAAGGTTTGAGGTAAATTATATTCACATAACATAGATCTAGCCATCTCTTGCAATGTACGATTTTTTCTTTTGACCACCCCATTTTGTTGAGGTGTTCGAGGAGTGGAAAATTCATGTTTAAAACCGTTTTCTTCACAGAATTTTTCAAAATCTAAATTTTCAAATTCACCTCCACGATCACTTCTCAATGTTTTAATCGAAACCCCTTTTTCGTTTTGAACAAGTTTTGAAAACTTTGAAAAATAATCAAAGGTTTCAGACTTTTTGGCTAGAAAGTAAACCCATGTAAATCTAGAGTAGTCATCAACCAATACATAACAATGACGTTTACCATTTAAGCTAGCAGTATCAGTTGGTCCAAATAAGTCCATATGAATCAGTTCAAGAACACGTGAAGTACTATCAACATTTTTTGGATGAAATGACGAACGACTAAGTTTAGCCATGGAGCAAGCCTTACATACTTTGTTATTTTTAAATTTTTGATGAGGTAAACCTTTGACAAGCTCATTTGTTTCTAGTTTTTCAAGAAGACGAATACTAGCATGTGCTAGTCTTCTATGCCATAGAACTGCCTCTTCTTCAGTGGCTACCAAACACCTAGAAATAGTTACATCATCGAAAGAGAGAGTGTAAATACTTCCTTTTCTATTGCCAGTAAAAATAACTTTTACAGTGGATGTATCGATTATCTTGCAAATTTCACTGTCAAAAACTACATTCATTCCTTTGTCACATAGTTGGCTTATGGAAATAAGATTGTGATACAAATTATCAACATATATGACATCAGCTAAGGCAAAAATGTTGTTACCTACTTTTCCCTTACCAATAATCTTACATTTTCTGTTGTCACCTAATGTCACGCTCCCACCTTTATATCTTTCTAGGCTAAGGAATAATCTCTTGTCTCCTGTCATGTGTCTGGAGAAACCTGAATCCAAATGCCATTTTTATTGCTCCTTAGCCCGCCAACATACCTACACAAGAAGAGAAAAAGATGACCTAGAGACATTCCTAGGTCCACAAATATCAGTGACCGAAGAATCATGAAAGCAAGAATTTTTTGGAACCCATATTTGTTTTGTCCTCTTATTTGTATTCCAAAATTTAGGGTAATTGTGTGTCAAGTGTTTAGGAACCCATACTCTAGTGAATTTTTTGATTTTATTCTTATTCTTGCAATTTTCAAAATTATGGCCAATTTCCCCACACTTTACACACTTTGAAACGATGCTTCTACTTTTTGCACTGACAATCATAGTCACATCATTTTGCACTTTACCAAAACCTAATCCTTTTCCATTGTTAGCAAACAATTGAATTCCTAGCAGCATTTTGAAAGATGTTTGTCCAATTGAAAACTTATTCAAGGTGACTTCAAGATTCTGAATTTTGGTTCTTAGAGCTTTGTTTTCGTCCACAAGTGATGTGCATCTTTTAATAAAATTCTCTCTCTTAATCTCGTCAGCTTCTTTCAAAGTCGCTGTAACAACCCTGAATTTTGGGGTAAATTTAAAAATTTATTTTAAGTTATTTTAATGAGTTTTGGTTATTTAAAATAGTTTCTTTTAAATAATCACGATTAAAAATTTATTTTATTTGAAGTAAAACTTAAAATTTATATTAATTATATTCCGAGCCCGAAATGGCGCGGTAATTTCAGATTTCGATTTCCAACTTTGGAAAATATACAAAATTCATTTTTTAAATTAAAATTATTTTTATAAATGATGTTATTAATGAGTAATTTCAATTTTATTTCTAATAAACAATGTGTAATTAGATAAATGGTAATTTATAACAATTGAATTGTTTATGAATAAACTTCATGAACGAATACTCAAAATTGTTAATTTTGATTTCACTGTATAAATCAGTTTATGATATTCATTTTGAGATTTAAAATATAAATTAAATTAAGATGCAATGTAAAATAAATATTTATATTTGAAGTTTTAGGTGCGAACCATTTCATAAATTTATAAACAAACGTGATTTGCGTTACTAACCAACTTGAATATTTAGCGTTGTTTAAAAATAAATATTATGGAAAGAGTTGTACCATCATAAATTTAGAAATGAATTTAATACTTATCATGCAACTTGATAAGAAGAAAATTTATGTCTGAAATCAATTCTTAATTTACAAGTTGAAATCTGTAATATTAATAGTAAAAGTTTTGTTTTAGATAAACCGTTAAAATCTAAATTTATTACGGTAAACTTAATGAAATTTTGTTGTACAAACGTTGTCATTAAACAAAAAAATTTAACACATATTTATATGAGCAATGCATTATGTTTGTCCCATTATTTCATGCATTGTTGGGGCCCGCAACATAAGTGAAACGTCGTATAAAAAAATAAAAATAAAAAAAGGGAATTACATTTTTCTTTGCAAATAAAAAGGATCACATTTTTCTTTGTCATATAAAAAGGATTCAAGTATAATAAAATGTCGACGCATTAAAAATAATAATTATATTCTCATATAAAAAAAACATTTTTATATGATAAAGTAAGATAAATGAGAAATAAATGGGATATAGCTAAATTTAGAAAATAATTAATCAACATTTATTTTCCTTCATTCTATTAATTCCTTCTCTAAATTCAGTGCTTCTTTCTCTCCAATCTATTTTTTTTATTAATCGCGCATTCATTCCTTTTCCCTCATTCTATTTGTTTATTTTCTTTCATTCTATTGATTTCTTTTCTTCGATCTATTATTTTCTTTCCATTTTGTTCTATTTACATGCATTCTATTTCATTTATGTATTTTCATTCCTTATATTTTTGTTTTCCTTCATTATTCTCTCCAAAAGAAAATCTTATACATATATATATGTTTTTCCCTTATCTTTTATACCTTTTTGTTTATATTCAGAAAAGAAAAAAAATTATAAAACTTTCAACATTACCTATGCGTATTTTTATCCATTTTCTCTTCCTTATACTTGTTCATACATGTGAAAAATGTTCCTTAACTTCTCAAAATTTTAATATTATGTGTTTTAAAATTTAGAAAGTCACAAACTTTCTAACAATTAGTGTTAAACTATTAAATACACATTCATTTCTTTGCATTATTCTTTTAATTTCTTTCCCTTAATCGTATTAATTTCTTTCTCCTCATTCTTTTTTTTCACGCATCTTATTCCATTTATGTACTTTTTATGCCTTAAATATACATCCTCTTATTTCTTCTTTCCCCTTCCTCCCTTCATTGTTTCATTCCAAACTAAATCGATTCAATCTCCTAATCTAAGCCATGATTTTAGAAACTCCAAACACTAAATTGAAGAGCTATGCAAGCTTAACAAACTGAACGGGCATGATCTTCTAATTGTTAATGGATCGAGAGAATTTCTGCCAAGAAGGCGCCGACTTTAGGGGTATGCGGTTCCATGGGTTACAGGTGCGATTGTGTAAATGAAGAAGATGGAGGACTAATTAACGGTAAAGGATGGATAAGGAAATAGTTAATTAAAGTTAATTATTAGTTAATGAAAATTAAATTATTCCAATGTTTATAATGTCATATCTTTTACATATGAACACGGAATGGAATGAAACGAAATGCTTTGGAACCATCTTGAAGAGACCTACACAACAGAATAGATCAGAGCAGAAACAGAACGATCTACAATTTTGAGGAATTTGAAATCAAGGCGAGAATTCTATTTTAAAAATATAATTATTTATTTATTTATTCAAATCAATGCAAAATCTATATTTATTATATAAAATTTATATGATGCTGTATATTTTTGTTGGAGTGTTGATTTGTGTTGTGACTGCGATTGACCACTGAATTGGATTGTTTGTACAGTTGAAAATACACATCTCATGTTTGTAGACGAAAATACATATCTCATGGTTGTTTGTTGAATAGGAAATTGTTACGATAAATTCATATTTTTGTCAGTGTTAAGAATAGTGATAAAAATCAAATCTTTATTGTATATGTTAAATTACTCAAGTTAGTAATGTAAATATGTTGACACTATAAAATTATATTTTTATTGGGTATGGAAAATATTCATGTTAAAATGAATTTGTCCCTTATGTAAAAATGAAATTGTCGTTATGTTGAAATGAATGTGTGATCTTCGATGAGATAAATTGGTCATTCATGTTAAATTATATGGAACATCAAATTTTATAAATTTGACTGTATTAGATTGGCAACCAAATATGAACAAATATGAACAAATATTGCAATGTTATTTTGCTGAACTATATTTTTAACAAAAATATAAATATCACTTTTTGGTCGTTATGTTGAACTAGAGTTTCAACATAAAGGAGATATACACTTTTCTAATTTAAAAGAATGTAAACGAACATTCATTTTTGTCACTTAATAGAGCAAGACTAAAAGAATGTAAAGGTTACATTTTCATA
>JASFAX010001417.1:0-50877 GCA_030737875.1 Allium sativum
CATGTGCCAAGAATACCGCATCAGATGCTATTGTGGGTCAAAGGTGCCATCGTATTGATTCATCTGGGGCACATTAAATCTTCAAGGGAGTCTACTTGTAAGATATTGTCGGTGAATGGTGTGTGGCTTTGATCTACTCCTAAGTCTTCGTTCCTATGTCTGCGACTGTCATTCAAAATATGTCGCACCATTGCAGTCAGGTTTGGTGGGACGGCTAGGTCTGGGTTGGCTTCATCGTTCAAACGGGCTCCCCTGGCTCCTTCGCCAGGGTACGTCGCCTGACCCAATGCCCAGGCCCCCTCCCTTCCTCCCGGGGTATCTCGGTCAATCAACAGATTACTGGGAGGCTGAATGGGGGCTCGATTCCTTCGAGTAACAGTCTATGGTTGAGGAGCAACTCCTCCGTCCTGCGGGGCCGTAGGATTGATAATTTCTACCTCGGCCGGGTCGGCCTCGGTTTGTTCATTCACCTCCTGCGGGTCTAGATGTTCCTCGAGACACCATTGCCGTACATTTTCGGCCCTTTCTAACAGGCGTTGGGTCCGTCGTGGATCCCTGTCTTCGTCAGACGATGAAGAGTCTTCGGATACATGATCCAGCAGAGGGAGAGGGAGCTAATGTTCCCTGACTTCCTGGGTTTGGTTCCTGAGCTCCTCCCATTGTCTTGTTATGCGAGTCATATCTAGATCCTCCGTCGTCTCCCGAAGTTGATTCATCACAGCCGTAAACTCGTCTCGAGTAGCAAAGATTGATGAGGGAGTTGGATCTACCGTAGGAAGCAAGGCGGGTTGATCCTAAGCAATTTCGGGGGCAGTAAACCTTCCAGCCGCCTCTGCGGAGGTTCCAGCTTGTAGTTGCTTTCAAATGTTGTAAGCTAATTTTCCAGCCATAATTCGACAGTACAGGAATGAGATAATATTTCTGTCTCGGACTTGGTTATCCGAAAGTAGAGAAAAAATCTGAACTAAGCTAAGAACTACAATTCTCTGTGAGAGCACCAAAATGTTGACACCAAAAATTGGTACAACACCAAAAAGAGATATTTTTGTAGAGATTAAAATGAAGATTAACAAATATAGAGAGTGCAAAACAGAAAAAATCACACACAGATTTATAGTGGTTCGGCGATAAAGAGCCTATGTCCACTTTATAAACTTTTATAGATTGTTTTAGCAGCTAAAAGAATGTTTACAATGGTAGAACAAAAGAATTATAAACAATTTCTACTATTGTTTATCCTGTATAAGAGAATTGAAGATGCATTCCTTTCTCTGAATTGACAAAGAGTATTTATAGATGATAAAATATCAAGCCGCCTTGAGTACGTGCCATGAGATCCAAAAAGATAGCTGGTATTGAATGAGTCGGCTTTTTCCTGAAGAGTTGGTACTCTCTGCGAATTATAAGCAACAATTGGTGTTGAACCCTTCCATCTTGAGTAATTTAAAAAGAAAAATCTGGGGCGAGCTGATCCTTAGGCTAGTTTTCCGGATCTCATCTGAGGATGGTAAGGTTAGTCGAGCATGGTCATGCCGAACTCCTTAGGGCCGCGTCAAGGGAAGAGAGCCATGTCGTTGGGCCTTACAGCTCGGTCCACATCGAACGCCTCAGCAGCATTCCTGCCTCGTCATTTAACCTTGATGGGCTGCTTGAAAGGCCCATCAACAGTGTCATACTGTTATATATATGTATGTATATGTATATACGCACATATATATATGAGGACAGGTTACTATAACTGTTCAGGTGTATTGATGTACTCTGATGTTGTAAGTATTATTTCAAGCTCTTAATAAAAATTATTTCTATATTATACTTTATTCTGCTACGATGTAAGACTCTGTGTTGTGTTGGTTCTTCTTATTCTTCTATTCTAACTTTCTTTCTTATCAAACCCTCTAATTTCTTTCTAATAATGTTCCGGTGTTTTCGATGCTTGAATGTTCGACATGGTGTTTTTGTGTTGATTTTCAAGTTTGAAAATCCATGTTCTTTACACATCAGCTCCATTTTGACTCTTCCTGATGGTACCAAGATGTTTACCATTTGCTCGGGTTTAGGGGTTGTGTTGATGTAAATAGGTAGGGTTGCCTGCTATAGGAGTAGGCAGTTAAGGGTACATGAGAAGAACTACCCTATCCATGATTTAGAGTTGTCTGCCATAGTGTTTTTGTTGAAGTGTTGATGACACTATTTACTAGGTGAGAGGTTCGAGCTTTATACAGATTATAAGTTGCTCAAGTACTTGTTTTTTTCGAAAGATCTCAATTTTGGCAATAACATTGGATGGAGTTCCTTGCGTCCTATGACTTTGAGATAGAGTATACGCCGGGGAAGGGGAATGTGGTTGCAGACACACTGAGTAGGCAGAGGATGGCTTTGAGTCCACTATATGTAGAGTGGTAGAGTTTGGAGTTCATCTCATCATTCGATTTTAGACCATCTACAGATTTTGCCCCTGGATTGTTGACATCGTTAGAGGTGCGACCTACTCTTTTAGAGCGCATTGGATCTAGTCAGCGCGAAAATCAGCAATTCATGATTCTGTAGATGAGAGAGGGTGGCTACGTCGAGATGGGAGACTGTGAGTTCCTAGAGTTGGTGATTTATTGAGAATAGTTTTAGAGGAGGCTCATCACTCTAGGATGTCTACCCATTCGAGCAGTGACAAGATGTATAGAGATATGAAAAGTGTTTTTCATTGGATAGTAATGAAGAAGGATGTGGCAGAGGATGTAGCACTATTTAAGACTTGTCAGCCAGTAAAGGTTGAACAGAGAAAGCCCGACGGACTGCTTCAGCCTCTCTAGACATACTACAATGAAAGTGGAAGAGCATCTCTATGGATTTTATAAATCGTTTGCCCAGATCGGGGAGGGGAAACACCAGTATTTGGGTTATAGTTGACAGATTGACTAAGAGCGCTGATTTTATCCCAGTCAAGAGTAAAAAGACGACAGCTTGGTTACCATCAATATATCTTAATGAGATCGTCCGACTTTATAGGGTACCCTCTAGTATTGTTAGTGACCGAGACCCCATCTTCATGAATGACTTTTGAAAGAGCCTACAAGAGGCATTGGGGACACAGCTATGACTTATTACCGCCTATCAGATGGATCAATGGATGGACAGAAAGGGTCAATAGGGTTCTCGAGGATTTATGGAGGCCGTGTATTCTGGACTTTGGAGGGACTTGAGAGGAGCATCTTCCATTGGTAGGGTTCGCATACAATAATATCTATTAGACGATTATTGGTATGACTCCTTCAAGGAACTTTATGGATGATCCTGCAGAACACCCACATGTTGGGAGGCTGCAGACAGACTTCTACATGGAACTGAGATGGTTAAAGAAACATCAGAGAAGATAGACTTGAATCGGTGGCGGATGAAAGAAGCTCGGGACATGAAGAAGTCATATGTAGATCGAAAGAGGACAACCAATAGTTCAAGGTAGGAGATACGGTCTTTATTAAGGTGTCAGCTTTGAGGAGTGTTGTTCGATTATGCTTGCTAGGGAAGTTGACGCCGAGGTTTGTAGGGTCATTCACTATAGTGGAGGGGACATGTCAGATGGCCTGCAAGGTTATACTATCGGAGAGAATAGTAGGAGTTCATGATGTTTTCCGTGTTTTACTTTTTAGTAAGTGTCTAAATGATTCTGCGGTGGTAGTAGAGCTGAGTACCCTTGGGGATATTGAAGTAGAGAAGAAGGCATCAGTCATAAAATTTCCTACTCAGATATAACGATCGGAAGTTAAGAAGCTATGGAATAAGGAGATCAAACCAGTTAAGATACAGTGGGGAGAAGATAGTAACAACGCGACTTGGGAACCTGAAGATAGGATTTACGCTTCTTTTCCATTTCTCTTTGAGAGTACGTTCTTAATTCTTTTATAAGCTTTTGAATTTGAATCTATTTTCCTATCATTCGAATCTCGATTCTTAGGTAGAAGCCTATGGATGATAAGAATGGTTTAAAACATGTTAATAGAACATCTTACAGTTGAATGGATTCACGTGAATGAAAGTGTTTGCTAGTGGATGCATATATACACACTAGGCACTAGATTAGGGATCGGCTGAACTAGGACACTTACATATTGCATATGAATATGTGCGCATTTTAATTTATTTTAAAAATGGATGAAAAAATGGTTGAATCATCACATGTTGAATTTTGGTGAATGGTTGTTGCACATATATAGAAATTACATGTATCATTAGGATTCTTTTGCATACATATTGGATATGTGGCACAGACAGGAATTACATTAAGGAGGTCAACTAAATCAGTATACCGCCTGATTCCAGCATTAGCTTATGAATATATACACAACATAATTGCATATGTTCATACCAAGCCTTAGAAATTCTAAGGACCATGGATGTCGTTGGTTGATAATTGAGTAGATGGGTGCAGATGATAATTGATAATATTCATAAACTTCTTCTAACCTTGGAGGTTTCAGGAACGAAATCCTTTAAGGAGGGAAGAACGTAACACCCCAAATTTTAATAAACAATAATTAAAAGAAGAATATTAATAAATCAAATATTAATTAAAATAATATTCATAAATGGGCTAAAAGGATTTCACTGTTGCGTCCGTTACGAAATTCCGATTCAGATAGACTTTTTGTTTGCGTAAATCGAACGAAAAATGAGTAAGTTATGATCAATAAAAGTTTGAAATTAAATTAGAAATTTTAATTAATAAATCGGAAATAAAGCAACGGTAAATGGGAGACCTTGCCCGTATATGGTTCGACTCCTGTGTCGGCCCTTGGGTCGACACATATGTCAACCCACGTACAAGGTGGGTCGACCCAGCGCGAGCCAGACACGAAACCGTGCATGGTCGATGTTGAGCCCGCTACTAGATTTTTCTTTGTTGATGTGTTGTTGAGGTGTTTTCTAAGGCTAAGATTAAAAACCTAAAACCCTAAGGCCTAAATTATCCTTTCATACCTTTAAATAGACTGTTACTCTTCACTATTTCCCTACACCTTTTCTTCATCATCTTCTTAGCCTCCACTCCATTATGCTCTAAAATGAAATAAAATTGGGGCACAAGTTAGAGTGTTGTCGAATAGTAGATATGAAAGGATATTCTTCTTCTACTTCTATTTCAATGGTCTTTTTCTGGATTTACAACATTTCTTTATGAGTTCTATGCTATTTTTATGTCAACATTCTAAATAAAAAAGGATTAAGATAGTAAAATAGATTGGATCGGAAAGTTTGACATTTACAATATTTATAAGTTTGTATTTTATAAGTTATTGTTCAGTTTATTTACTAACTATTATTTATTCCTTTTCAGTTATTATTTATTTATAAGTAAATTCTTCTTTTTTATCCCCTTCTCTGTTATTATATCATTTATAGCCTTGCAATGCCCTATTTATTTATTTTGTTCATTTTTGAGTCTAGGCCTTACGAGTGGTCTAGACCAATTTCTGTTAGGGAATACAGAAACGTTAAGGCAAAACTAACACTAGAGGGGGGTAAATAGTGTTTTCAAGGAATTTAAGAAAATCTGAAACTTATATAATCTATATATGAATCACACACCACAAAGATGATTACAGACACGAAATCAAACACAAATACAGAAATAAAATGCAGAAAAGGAAAGAACACACCGGATATTATACTGGTTCGGATTACTCCTACGTCCAGCCACATGCAACGCTGGATTGCACAGAGTTTTATTACTATATCAATATCCAAGTATAACACCCTTAATTTCACGACCACAAGGTTACCACCGATTCTGAATACCCTTGATCAAGTATATTCCCCCTTGATTTCCCGACTACCAGGTTAACCCTGTTTCCTTCCTTAATTTCATGGCTACAAGGAACACACCATTTCCAAAACAATCCCAAATGATTACAACGACCCTATAACTCTTCAATAACACTTCGATTCAGAGAGTAATGAGTAGACAGTGAGAAGAGAAGAAGTTTTATATAAATAAACTTGAAATCGGTAGAGTATAAGTGTGGAAATCATAAAAATATGATATAATAATGGTGTAATGAAAGGAGATGAAGATGGAGAAGAAGAACGTTGAATTTTTTTTGAAATCAGCCCCTATTTATAATATTTGAAAGGTTGCAAGGCTTCTGGAACGTTACAAATAGTAAAAAGACATTTCCTTTCAATAATTAAGAATGTGACAGTTATATGTCGACATGCTAATATATGTATGTCGACATATGTTAGTTCAAAATTGAAATTTAAGCAATTTTCAAGTGTTTAAATGTAACATCCCATAATTTAACTAAGTTTGATTTGGATTTTTATTTATATAAATTTTATTTTCTAAATGTAAATTGATTTTTATAAGATTTGAATATAAATTTTAACTTTGAATAAGTATTTTGTTTTATTAAATATGATTTTGTATAAGAAAAATAAACTTATTTTGAAAATTTATATTTAATTTATAAGATTTATTTTTAAGTAATAATATTTTCTAATTTTGATAATATTGATTTGTAAAATATGAATTTGGTAAAGGATAATTTATTTTATGATTTTACAAGAATGATCATAATCTTATTTATTTTGATAAATTATAATGGTATTTATAAAATTTGTATAAGAATTGTTATCTATTTATTTGTGACTTAAATAAGTGTTAGAAAAGCGTTTCAAGTTAGTAACATAAAATAAGTGTAAGAAATAATTTCGCAAAATGATTTAATATGGATGTAACATGTGTCCTAAAGAGGTGTCACCACCTTATTCACTTAAGGAACATGTGTTAACATGCATGAATCAAAGACACAAGGAAAGGACAAGTGTCCTATGAGGTGTAAGCTCCTTATACCTTTAAGTTTCCTATATAAACCCACCTTAACCCTCTCTTTTCACCATCCTTCTCCATTTCTCATTTCTTCCATTTTCTTTCATCCTTCTCCCCTTCTTATCCATGGCTTCCTACGCCATTCACCTCTCCTCTTCCTTTCACCATTTTTTGCTTAGCCTTTTTCCTCCTCCTCTTATAATGAGATAAAATTAATATATATATATATATATATATATATATTGGCGAAGAAGACGCTGCGCCGAAATACTGTCCGACGATTCACTCAACTAGGCTCGCCTACCGTGAAGATTTGGAGAGCTGATAGGTGAGAACTTATAATTTAAAATTATTTGTTTAAATTAGTTAATTATAATTAGCTGAGATAATTAAAATTTGTTGATGATGATTGTGTGATGGATGTTATTATGTGAATGGATGTGCATGTAGTTAGATAATACACTGAACACTGGTAAGCGTTATTGACTATAACGCTTGTGCACCGTTAAACTGTTTGTTTGTGATGAATGAATTCGTATCCATCTGGTTATATGGTTCATTTGGATAAATATGATTGCATTGCATGATATTACACACACTCCCCGTGGTTGTGGAAATATATGGGTGATCGATTTAAAATCTCCTTCCTATATACGATTTTATTCAACCATTAAATAATATTTAAATTGTTAGTTTTGAATTAAATATTAACTTTTTAAATATTGAATTAGGATTGGAAATGATTTGAATTATGTATTGATTCTGTACAACGATCTTTATATCTATCTGAAACCAGTTTTGGTAAAACATATTATTTTCAATTTAAATTCGAAATGAGATTTTGAAATTTGAATATGAACGATGTCTCTTTATATTAATAATAGAATATACACCTGAACGTTCTAGGATGACAGAGAGGATAGTGTCTAGGCTTGGGTTTGGAAATGAAGTTTCCTGCTCTCCCTGGTTATCCCTAACTGATCCGACGAATGGGAAGGTTAATTTGAAGTTATTTCAATTTAGAAATGAGTTGGAATTTATGAAAGTTGAATTTTAGATCCAAAATAATTTGAAAAGTAAATCTAAATGATTTTAAAATGGTTATATAAGGATATAAAGATTTTCTAAGATATTTTGAAGTATTGTAGAATAATGGTTATTATGGTAAAAATAGAGCTTGTCACATAACGACAATTTACGTATTTTAGATGCAAACTTTAAACGCTTATAACTTTTGCAATCTAAATCGGATTTCCACGAAACGAAAAACATTTGATTTATATAAACAAGAACTTTCAAATGAGTAAAAGCAGATTTTAAATTCGAGTTATAATTTTCAAGTTATGTTTGAAACCGTTTTGGAAAAGATCGATGTAAGAACAATTGTTGCCCATAATTATAAACAGCTATTTTTAAATTATTTAAAAAATTGGAAAAAATTTGTAAAATCATTACAAATTATGAAAAGGTGTTTCAATTGTAAAGTTTAAGTTTTGGCTAAGATAAACGATATTTTGATCAAAATAGTTAAGATAACTGTTTTGTAACACTTTTGTAACACTTTTGGAACGCTATTGTAACGCTTTCTTCGAAAACAATCTATTTTGAAGTTTTAACCCGTAAACGATGTTCCGAACTATAAGTAATGATTTGTGGAATTTTTTCAAAGGTTTAAGAGTATTAGAAATATTTATATGGAATTTAGATTTATACTAATACGGGTTTTTAATACTAAATAATTGGATATGGTTGGAGACAAATCTTCGGATGTTTGATATTAGTTCGGTAAATGAAAACTCTTATTATCTGAGGAATTTAAAAGGTTATTTCACCGTTATTCCGCTTATAATATGAGTTGGATAAGGAAATTAATATTGAAAATAAGTTGATGGTATCTCTATCCAGATCTAATGTCAAAGAGTTGAATAAACCTTTCAATTAAGATACGGGTTCTCACCTTGATTTAAATAAGCTAGATAGAAATAATCTTCGATATTTGGTATGAACCTCATGATGTAAATGTATACTATCTGGGGAATTAGAAAGATATTATTATATCGTTATTCTACTTATAGTATTCGTTGATTATGAGAATTTATATCGAATATAAATGGATAAAATTTCTGTGTAATTTATGATTCAATGACGATTGATTTGGGTTCTATCGTGAATCGTATCTTCAATAATACCATTCTTGAAACCCAATAAGATTGAGTTGTGGAAATTCGTATCGTAATTGGAATTTAGTCAAAATCTTCGATCCGAGGGAATTAAAAGTAAGAAATTGAAGCGAAGGTATACTCTTTGATTTCAAAGAAGAATTTAAGATGATAACGAGATGTACGAAATTATAGAAATTCAAATCTTTAGTTGTGAATGAATTGATAACTATGTGGAAGGAGATTTGAATTGAAAAGCCTATGTGAACCATAGCTACTGTTTAAAGTACGCTTATTACTTGGAAAGACCGGGATCGAGCATATGTTCGAAAACCATTCCAAGTAATAATACGACGTTATGAAGCAATTCAGGACTTGGTAAACGACGAGTGAAGACCGGGAATATTTGAATTGTTTAGATTGATTGTTGATTAATGTCTCGATTGGGTAGGCCACCCGATACGAGATGTGAGTTGCATGAGACCTGAACAAATTTAAGTATTTTCGGGTTGTTCCGTTCAGACCCAGAACGGTCTTGTATGGATGGTGTGTCTGACATTGAAATTGACTGCATAGCACTGATTTCCGTTAATGAATATCGGATTTGTGGCAATATATTATCCTCGTCTCTAAGTCATATGAACTTAGAGGGTATGCATTGATTGAAATCAGTGATATGTCGTGAATTGTCAATGTGACATACCCTAGTTAGGAACGAGCTAGTGATGATCAAAGAATGGCTTATCGAAGCATAGCTTTGTGTATGACGTGACATCGATAAACCTCACACCCCGGATGATGAGAAACTGGTGGTTAGGTTGTGTATATATATGAATTAATGATGACCGCTGCAGCAGTGGGAAACCACTTATGACTTATAGAATAGGGTATGTTCGGGGGGCCGCGTCTGGTCGAAAACCGTTGATCTACCTTGCGATTTGTATTGGTGTCCGCGTCTGGATGAAAAACCCTTGATTACATTTCGTTTGTGTTCCGATTGTTCTTTCGTACCAGGAATAATCAAGTTGGAAACCAAATCTCCAATACGTACCACACGATTTTGGTTTATATATATATATATATATATATATATATATATATATATATATGGCGACATAATAGGATGGGGTATTATGCCGTCTAGGATTAATACATTTATTTGAGAAATATTTTCCACACTATATATATATTATGGCTTTGAAAGAGGATTCTACGTATGAAAGCATGTTTGGTTATCATAAGATAAACCTCGCCCATCTGGTGTGCGCTTGCATTGTGTGATGTGGGACGAGCTTATGATAACTTCATTTTAGAAAGGTCATTGCGTATTTATATGCACGGGTATTCACATGGAGTAAACCCGTTCCGCGTTAGCGGCGTGGTCCGGTGAAATTCCCAACTTTAAAATGAACCTAATAATAACTGTTTTGAGTTCTCACACCAGTCCCACGACTGACCTGGAGTTTATTGTTCCCTCACCTAAACTCTGGGTGCCCATAATTTTGCACGGGCAGCTAGTAGTTTAGTTTGCAGTTATAGATCGTTGGAGCAGGATTCAGAGTGCTTTTAGGGTTGGAGTTCATGCAAGAGATGGGAGCTTCTGCTATATCATACGATTTTCTTCCGCTGAGAGTATATTTTCTTTTCTTCCGCTGTATGTGTTGAAACACTGATATTTTATGTAACTCTGATGTAACGTTGTATTTCGCAATGAAAAATTCTGTTATTTTGTTCAATATATGTATGCACCCATAACAATTCGTCTTTTTGAACGGTTTGAGTCGGTTTAATTACCGGCAAGAACTGGGCAAAAAGGCGGGTCGTTACATTTAATATATATACAATTCTAGAAATTCTTTAATTAAAACATAGTGATATAAATAAATTATAAAGTAGAAAATCGTATAAAATCATAAATATAAACTATATAAACATATTTATAAAATTATAAAGTTTGAAACTATAAAAATATAAAGTATATAAAAGTATATAACTACATAAATATATATAAACTTATAAACTTTAAAACTTGAGTTTAAAATCAAAGGTATGATAGAAAAAATTAATTAGAATAGGAAATAAAATTGGAAAATAGAAAATAGAAATTTGAAATTTAAAAATCAAAATCTGAATTTGAACCTGGAGTGCTATTCAGAGTCTTACATAAACTAGACTTTATTACTATATTTATCTTGAACTCTTGAAATCTTGATTACTCATGAATTTTAAATCTTCTCTGAATTCTGAATCTCTAAAATTCTAAAACCATACAGTCTTCAGTATCAATTCATGTATACAAATATTGTGTGTGTATATATAAATATTCTAGATAGAGGTGTACGTATATATTTTATAATCAATTAATATTGAAATAAGGTTGTTGTCATCAAAACTCCATTCTCCAACAATCTCCCCCTTTTTGATGATGACAACCTTAATTTATAAAATATTGTACCTGTACATACCTTTTGATGTTGATCCTTCTAATATTCCCCGTGTCTATATGAATCTTATATATTGTAAGTCTATATTTTATAATTTCTCCCCCTTTGGCATTATCAAAAAGAAATTCTAAAAATACTCACCCTAAATTCCATATCTATCTAAACTATATTTTACTAGGATATATAAGTGTATATCTTGTGATTAAAGTAGTTAAAGTATATGACTCCCCCTGAATTTGTGCCTAAATAACAAAGTAATAGAATACTTATAGAGATAAAACAAGTATTATATTAAACATCGTTTTACAACACAATCGATAAATTACATTAATTACTACAAATGTAATACATCGAATAAACGCAAAGGAAAGAAACGAAAAGAAAACCTAAATTCTAATTGTTTTTGACGATGGAAGACTTATCAGTTGGACAATTTGGGTAATGGAGACAAAAATCCCCATTTCGTTCAATTACATTTCCATTTTGATCGAACAAGACTTCACCCACACATACAACTTGATCATCTTCATCTGTTATTCCTTGTTATATCTCCTCTTGTTCCTCTTTTTCCATTATTTCTTCCTCCACTTCTTCTGGTTCCTCTTCTTCTTCCATTTCTTGGTTATCATCCTCGATGATGATTGGGTTTGCTTGGTTATCCATTACGAATTTATTAAGGCTCCTTAATATCTTTCCTTGTCGATTTTGCTCTTGACTCATCCGAATTTAGAATACTTGTATTTCAACAAGGATCTGAAGAGTATATTCCATTTTTTGTTCTAGTTTGATGACACGTGACAGGGTAGAACGTTTGAAAGGACCTTCAGATGGTTCAGGATTGATTTGGTTGTTTGGTGGAGGCCATTATTTATTTTGGTTTAGAATTTTTACAGAAGTGAAATAAGAGAATGACGAAGAAAATTCGAAGTGGAGAGTTTAAACGGTTATTGTAACTAACTTTTAGTGGGAATTAATTTTTGAAATTTGGCAGTTATATGTCGATATAGGCAACTATGTATGTCGACATACTTATGAATTTTATTTTATTTTTCCAATTTTTAATATTATTCTTATATATATATATTAATATATTTAATTATTCTAATTCACGTACTAAACAAATACTAATTCTCTTCTAAATTTAGTAAATGTTGCTTCGTTTCACTTACGTTACCTCTTATATATATATATATTAATATATTTAATTATTCTAATTCACTTACGTTATCTCTTTGAAAATGATGTCGAATATCGATATGTTTGGTTCTTGAGTAATGAGTTGGATTTCTAGATATATTTATAGAGCTCGAACTATCGCAGTTTATTGGTGATTTATTTATATTTAATCCAAAATCATTTAGAGTTTGTTGCATATATATTACTTGTGAACAAGCCAAAGCAGCTGAGATATATACTGCTTCAGTTGTTGACAAAGATATAGTATTTTGCTTTTTACAAAACCATGAGACTAGTGAATATCCTAAGAAATGACATGTTCCACTGGTACTTTTACAATCGGAATTACATCCCACATAGTCAGCGTCACAATAAGAAACCAAGTCGCATGAACAATCCTTAGGATAAAATAATCCAAAGTTTAATGTATGTTTTACATACCTTAGAATATGTTTTACGGCTTTTAAATGTGTTTCCTTAGGTTGCGATTGATATCTTGCACAGAGACATACACTATGCATTATATATGGTCTACTAGCGGCTATATATAATAGTGATCCTATCATACCTCTATATAATTTATGATCAACGTCTTTTGATGTATCGTCTTTACTTAACTCTATATTAGTCGCCATTGGTGTTGGTCTCCTGTTTGTTGTTGTTAAATTGTATTTATTAATTAAATCTCTTCCATGTTTTTCTTGATTAATAAATATTCCATTCTTTAATTGACGAATTTATAAGCCTAAGAAGAATGTTTGTTCTCCCATATGACTCATCTCAAATTCTTGGGGTCATAATATCTGAAAATTCTTTATTCATCTTATCATTTGTTGATCCGAAAATTATATCGTCAACATATATTTGTACTAGGTGTATATCTTTATTATTCTTTTTAATAAACAAAGTGTTATCTAGTTTTCCTATTTTAAAGTTGGATTGTAATAAGTAATTTCTTAATCTGTCATACCAAGCCTTAGGAGCCCGTTTTAATCCATATAATGCTTTCTTTAACTTATATACATGATTTGGTAACTTTTCTTCCTCAAAAAGAGGTGGTTGCTCTACATATACGTTTTCTTTAACAAATCCGTTTCGAAAAGCACTTTAAACATCCATTTGATATAATTTGAAATTATTATGGTTTGCAAAGGCTAGTAATATCCTAATTGCTTCTAATTTGGCTACAGGGGAAAAAGTTTCATCGTAATCTATTCCTTTTTCTTGAGTATAACCTTGCGCTACTAATCATGCCTCATTTCTTACTACTTCACCGTGTTCATTCATTTTATTTTTATAAACCCGTTTAGTTCCTGTAATAGTTTTATCCTTTGGTCTAGGAACAAGTTCCCATACATCATTCCTAGTAAACTGATTTGGTTCTTGTTGCATGGCAAGGATCAATGAGTCATCAGAAGATGCTTCTTTTGGATTCTTAGGTTCAATAATTGAAATAAATGCAGAATTACTCATATTATTTAATTGATTATGAGTCCTAATGATGGATTCAATATCCCCTATGATATTTTGGTCTCTTAGGAATCTAATTCGTTTATTTGGTTAACTATCTTCATGATTTGTTTCATTAATTTCATTTTCACATTCATCTTCATTGTTTTGTGTTATACTTTTATAATTTTCGTCAAAGGATATATTTAAGGTTTCTTCTATAGTATTGGTTCTTGAATTAAAAACTCTATATGCCTTACTTCTTTCTGAATATCCAATAAATATTCTTTTATCGGATTTCGAGTCAAATTTATCTAAATTTTATTTAGTATAAGTATAAAATGTTTACTTCCAAATATTTTAAAATATGATACTTTTGGTTTCTTATTATACAAAAGTTCATATGGTGTTTTATGAGTTAAGGGTCTAACTAAAATTCTATTTAAAATATAACAAGCTGTTGCAACTGCCTCAACCCAAAATTTCTCGGTAAATTACTATCAGACATCATTGTTCTTGCACACTCTTGTATCGTCCTATTTTTACGTTCAACTACTTCGTTTTGTTGAGGGGTTCTAGGGACTGAAAAATTATGGGTTATTCCATTTTATTAAAGTTTTTTCAATATTTTCGTTTTCGAATTCTCCGCCATGGTCCTACATATTATTTTGATCTTCAATGATAACAAATTTTGAATTCTTTTAGCAAAAGTTTTAAATGATCAAAAGCATCGCTCTTATTTTTAAGAAACAAAGTCCAAGTAAATATAGAAAAATCGTCGACTATTACGTAAACATATCTATTATGGTTTATCGATTGGGTTTGAGATGGACCAAATATATCCGTATGAGTTAACTCTAATGGTTTCGAGGTTGTAATTTCTTTTTTTGATCTAAATGAACTTCTTTTTAATTTTTCGAACTAACATGTGTCGCATAAATTATTAACTTTAAACTTCATTTTGGGTAATCCCCTAATTGAATCTAATTTAGAAACCCTAGAGATGTGTTTGAAATTTATATGACCAAATCTTTCATGCCAGATCCAGGGGACACTTGTGTTGTCCAAAAGACATAGGTTATCGTTCAAGATTTTCATACTCAATATATAAATATTTTTCTTTCTATCTCCTTCGAATATTACTTTAGAATTCTTATCTTCTATAAAGCATTTATCCTTTTCAAAATTTATTTTATAGCCCTTATCGCAAAGTTGACTTATACTTAGCAAATTGTGTTTTAAATTTCTTACTAATAAAACATCAGAAATAGTAGGAGTTTCAGAATTACCAACATTGCTGATCTCAATAATGTATTCTTTAGAGTTATCTCAGAAGTTTACCATTCCACCATCTTCATAGACTAGATTATTTAGTATTTTTGGATTTGCAGTCATATGTCTCGAATAGCCACTATCCAGTATCCATTTGTCCTTTTTGATTTCCATCATTTGTTTGCCAGAATTTGAAATCTCAACAGCCATGTAACACACCATTTCAGAATTTGAATTTTTAACAGCCATTTCACCCATCTTTTCAATTTTTGAATTTTCAAAAGCCATATAACACATCTTTTCTCGTATTGGACAACATTTTAGTAAATCATCTGAATTTTCAACACGATTATATGCAGACTCTTTCAACATTGGTAAAATGCATGAATTGACACTAGTGTTAACAATTATTTCAAAATTTTCCATTTAAAATTTTCAAAAATCAGATTATAAACTTTTTGAAAGACCTGGCTCTGATACCAATTGTTAGGGAATATGGAATGGATCATTAAGGCAAAACTAACCCTAGAGGGGGGTGAATAGTGTTTTCAAGGAATTTAAGAAAATCTAAAACTTATATGATCTACTATATGAATCACACACCACACAGATGATCATAGACACAAAATCAAAAACAATCACAGAAATTGTTTGACCAAAATCTGGGCCTAACACCCAATTGCAGATCATATATCATAGAATGCAGAAAACAGTAAATAAAGAGGAGACACACGAAGTTTTTATAGTGGTTCGGCTCGAACCAAGCCTACGTCCACTTTATCCCTTCTTAAATCCTAAGAATTTACAAGTACAATTCTCTCGTTTATACACGAAATCCTCGTGTTTAGAATGAAAAGGGGTAAGAAATCATAAGATTATACACGAAATCCTCGTGTTATAATGTGGAATTTGGCTCCTTTGCTGCTGAAATTGCTTTGTAGAGAGCAATGGTGGAAGCTGTGAGGAGTTAGAGCCAAAAGATCCTTGAAAATGCCTTCAAAATATGTATTTATAAATGTAAGAGAGCTTCTAGGAAGACTGGTTTGTGATGGGGTACGTGGCATCCAATCCGGGAAAATAGGAGTGTGAATAGCCTTGAGAATAGGTCAAGATCTACAGGTGTATTAGCAGATTCGGTGGTCGGTTCGTGGTCATGGGGTCGGGTCGTGATGAGGTCTCCACGAACCGAAGTCTGGTCGTGAGCTGGAGTGGGAAGCTGGTGTCCACGGTCGGGTCGTGATCAGGAGGTGTACCACGAGACGAGGGGGGCGATCCGATGAGGGGCGATCCGAGGGTGCATGAGCCATACTCCGATCATGTGACGCTTTGTTGCGTTATCCAGGAAATTGCCAGATTACACCAGTTTACGGAAATGGGCATAACTTTCAAACCGTCAGTCTGATTGAGCCAAACCAAAGCTCAAACTGAACCTAATTCAGAGATTTACAAGAGTTACAAAGCTTTGCTTTGTAACTGCTGTTTTCGGGCCCAAAAGAGGTCGTCTAATAGGAGTTTCGGGCCTTTCTTTGTTCGTGATGCGACTTTGACCAAATCGCTGCCTGTCTTCTGACGATGTTCTCCATATCCGAGCGTGATGCTATCCCGATATTCAGTGTGACAGCTTTTACCAAAAAGTGTGTCAACAAGTTTGCCCCTCAGAACATTTCTTGCTGGTTGAAGGAAGATGAGTTCTGGATAGTCCAGGAAATCCATAAGCCATAGAAATCCGATAATGCCATGACCGTGCCGGGTCTGCCAGCTACAAATATAATCCATATCTGTAAAGAGATAAAGGTAAAACAAATGTGCCAAATCCTGGCGATATTGTTCAAATTTTCTGAGCATAAACCATGCTTCAACGTCTAATGAGCACAAACTATACTCAGGGGACGTTTGAATCATCCTACCAAATCCTGGCAAGGGCCAACATTTCCAGGCATAATCCATACCTAGAAGTCCAAATCGAGTATAATCCATATCCGATTTCTTTTGTCACATCCTGACAAAACCGTTTGCAGGGCATAATCCATTCCCAAAAGTTCAAACCGAGTATAATCCATACCCAATTTCTTTTGTCACATCCTGACAAGACCATTTGTCGTTCCTAAGTATAATCCATACTTAAGATTCCAAAGTGAGTATAAACCATACTCAGACCTGAAGTAGAGCTATGCTTGCCACAGCCGGACAAAATAGTCGGTCCCTAGGCATAATCCATACTTAGAGTTCCATAATAAATATAAGCCGTACTTTAACCGAAGTTGAGGATCCTGACAAGATACTTAAATTCTCCAAACATAATCCATGCTTGGAAACTCCTTATTCAATTCAAAATGCAAAACCAAAGCAAATCCTGATTGGTTTGACACCGAGTCCAGAGCACGCTTTGGGGATACATCCTAACCCCGTATGTGTGTACTCCGATTCAACCAATCGGAAAACCTAATGAAAGAAAAAAAACAAATCTTAAAGCCTAAGAAATGCAGAAAATGAAAGCTGATCTCATCCAGATCAGTTGATGATGAGCCCACGAGAGCTCGATCCAGGGTCATTCCCTCTCCAGGGAGCAGGAGGTGGAAGCGCAGGTGCTGTTGATGGTTTCACATACTCAGGCAGCTCTCCACGTCTAACCCGTTCCTCAATCAAATCATGAAGATGTCTGCACTCATTCGTGTCATGTCCGTCCATATCATGGAATATGCAGTGTTTTCCAGAATCGCGTTCTCTTTGCGATGGCTCCCTCCTAGGAGGCTTTGGGTAGGAGACAACACCGTTTGTGTCCATGTAGATGTCAGAAAGTGAAGTAATGAGCTCAGTATACTTTTCATATCTGGTCCCTCTCCGGGGCTGAGTGTTGCGATCATTCTTGAAGGCGGCTTTTCCTTTGCCATTTCCAGAATCAGACAGTTCTCCATCTTTGAGCATGTTGACATCGAGAACTTTCTTCTCGGAAATTGTGTCTTCCTCACGCAGAAATTTATCCGATTCAAGGTAGAACTCGCTGAGATTCCATGGTGGGTCTCAGTACAAAGATTTCTTGAATTCTGTGTTATCTAGAACGCCGGATACCGCTGCCATCAGTACCACCGATTGTTCAGGGCGATCAACTGATGCTGCTGCAACATTGAATCTTTCCAGAAAGGAACGCGGAGTTTCTCTAGGCCTCTGTTTGATTGTGATGAGTGACATGACGTTCTTGAGTCGTGCAATGTGGACCCGAAACTTTTCAAGGAAGCGAGCGACCAATATATTCCAGTTGTTGATCGATTCCGTTTCTAGCTGCTGAATCCACATGGCTGCTATATCAGTCAGAAAGAGGGTAAAACACTTAGCCATGACATTTTCCGACGCAGATTGAACTTCCATATGCCATTTGTAGCGCATCAGGTGCATGGTAGGATCCGTCCTGCCGCTGTATGGCTCCAGTTGTGGGAGTTTGAAATCTGGGGGATTGCGGGAATTCCTAATTTCCTGAGTGAATGGATTGTGATTGACGCCATCCACTTCATTCTGATAGGTGCGGCCTCTTGAGAGGCGTTGAATCATATCAGCGAGTCGATTGCCTTCAAAAAGCTGTTGCAAACTACCAAAATCAGAGCTCGTGCCCCCAGCATTGAATGCACGAGAGGATGGAAGTTGTTGGTGAGCGATTGCTTGGGGATCGCGGATCGAGGGTGGTGACCCGACCCGGTTCGAGGGGTCGGTTCTTGAGGCAGGTTCGTGAAGGCCGGATCGTGGTTCGTGGGGAGCGAACTGAGGAGGGGTGATCCGACCCGGTGTTGGTGGCCTGTCATGAGCCAATCCCTGCTGCAGTTGAGTGAGAGTTTGCGCTCCGGTATCCATCCGATCTGGAGCTGAAGTCGGTCGCCGTGCATTTCCAATAACGAGGAGGTTGCCCCCGAGTCCATGTGATGCCCGAGCCGCTTCTATGGCTTCATTTTCAATGACTTGAGCGTTGCTCGGCCTTCCATCCATCCGAGCGAAGAATTGGTTGATCATTTCCTGTTGTTTTTGGAGGAGATCATCTTGCCGTGCCATCTGATCTCTCAGTTCAGTGAGAACTCCATCCATCTCGTCTCTGGTCAAGTATGCAGAAGGATCTCGATGAGAGGAAGCTTCCTGGCTTGCCTCGTTCCTTGTGTCTTCAGCGTCAGCATCATCAGCATGAGCGGAAGTTCCAGTTTTCTGCCTTTTGATTGCCACTTATCCAATAGCCAAAAAATCCAAGCAGAAGTTGAAGTTGTCGTGTTCCCTCCTACCTGGCGGGTCAAAATGTTTGACCAAAATCTGGGCCTAACACCCAATCGCAGATCACAGATCACAGAATGCAGAAAACAGTAAATAAAGAGGAGACAAATGAAGTTTTTATAGTGGTTCGGCTCGAACCAAGCCTACGTCCACTTTATCCCTTCTTACATCCTAAGAAGTTACAAGTACAATTCTCTCGGTTTATACACGAAATCCTCATGTTTACAATGAAAAGGGGTAAGAAATCATAAGATTATACACGAAATCCTCGTGTTATAATGTGGAATTTGGCTCCTTTGCTATTGAAATTGCTTTGTAGAGAGCAATGGTGGAAGCTGTGAGGAGTTAGAGCCAAAAGATCCTTGAAAATGCCTTCAAATGGTGTATTTATAGCTGTAGGAGAGCTTCTGGGAAGACTGGTTCGTGATGGGGTACGTGGCATCCGATGCGGGAAAATAGGAGTATGAATAGCCTTGAGAATAGGTTAAGATCTACGTGTGTATTAGCAGATTCGGTGGTCCGTTCGTGATGAGGTCTCCATGAACTGAAGTCTGGTCGTGAGCTGGAGTAGGAAGCTGGTGTCCACGGTCGGGTCGTGATCAGGAGGTGTACCATGAGCCGAGGGGGGTGATCCAATGAGGGGCAATCCGAGGGTGCATGAGCCATACTCCGATCGTGTGACGCTTCGTTGCTTTATCCAGGAAATTGCCAGATTACACCAATTTACGGAAACGGGCATAACTTTCAAACCATAAGTCCGATTGAGCCAAACCAAAGCTCAAACTGGAGCTAATTCAGATATCTACAAGAATTATAGAGTAAAGCTCCGTAATTGCTATTTTCGGGTGCAAAAGAGGTCATCTGAAAGGAGTTTCGGGCCTTTCTTTGTTCGTGATGCGACTTAACCAAATCGCTGCCTGTCTTCTGACGATGTTCTCCATATCCGAGCGCGATGCTATCCAGATATTCAGTGTGACAGCTTTTACCAAAAAGTGTGTAAACAGAAATAAAATGCAGAAAAGGAAAAACACACTGGATTTTATATTGATTCGGATTACACATACGTTCAGTCCCATGCAACGCTGAATTGCGTAGAGTTTTATTACTATATTGATATCCAAGTACAACACCCTTGATTTCACGACCACAAGGTTACCACCAATTCTAAACACCCTTGATCAAGTATATTCCCTCTTGATTTCCTGCTACAAAGTTAACACTTTTTTCTTCCTTGATTTCACGGCTACAAGGAACGCACTGTTTCCAAAACAATCCCAAAACTATCCCAAGTGATTAAAATAGCCCTATAACTCTTCAATAGCACTTTGATTCAGAGAGTAATGAATAGAGAGCGAGAAGAGAAGAAGTTTTATATAAATAGACTTGAAATCGGCAGAGTATAAGTGTAGAAATCATAAAAAAAATGATATAATAATGGTGTGATGAAAGGAGATGAAGATGGAGAAGAAGAATGATGAAAAATTCGAAATCTGCCCCTATTTATAAGATTTGAAAGGTTGCAACGCTATTGGAATGTTACAAATAGTGAAAAAACACTTCCTTTCAAAATTAAAAATGTGACAGTTATGTGTCGACATGCTAACATATGTATGTCCAAATATGTTAGTTCCAAATTGAAATTTGAGCATTTTTCAAGTGTTTTAATATATTTACAATTCTGGAAATTCTTGAAAAAAAATAGTGATATAAATAAATACTATAAAGTAGAAAATCAAATGAAATCATAAATATAAACTATATCAACATATTTATAAAATTTTAAAGTTTAAAACTATAATAATATAAAGTATATAACTATATAAATATATATAAACTTTAAAACTTGAGTTTAAAATCAAAGGTATGATAGAAAACCTTAAACAGAATAGGAAATAGAATTTGAAAATAGAAAATAGAAATTTGAAAATCAGGATTTGAATTTGAACCTAGAGTGCTATTCAGAGTCTTACATAAACTAGACTCTGTTACTATATTTATCTTGAACCATTAAATCTTGATTACTTATGAGTCTTGAATCTTCTCTAAATTATGAATCTCTTGAATCTCTAAAACTCTAAAATTGTACAGTCTTCAGTACTAATTCATGTATACAAATCCTACATATGTGTGTGTGCGTGTTTGTATATATATATATTCTAGTTAGAGATGTTAGTGTGTATTTTATAATCAATTAATATTGAAATAAAGTTGTTGTCATCAAAACTCCATTCTCCAACAATTTCTCCTTTTTATTTGTTTTTGCAATGAGCTTAGGTCAACGAGAGCCTAGGCCTTCACGATCTAATTTGCATAAAAATTGGAATAATATGAAAGAATGACAAAAAAAAGGATTTTGGGCATATTGAGAATTGGTGAATACTACACTCAAATTATGGACTATAAATTAGGATAAATTCTTATGGAAGAATATTCAAACTTATGAATTGGAATAAGTTATACTTAAATATACATTAAGTAACATGTTTTTGAAAAACATGTGAATTGGAATAAAATAGACTTAATTGTACATTAAGTAACTTGTAATTACAAACATTTGAATGGTGATGTAATGGACTTAATCGGACAATAAGTGACATGGGGACGGGTTGTATAAAAGATTACATTTAATCAGAAATATTAATTACAACCTAGGAATATAACATGAGGTTATATTGGGCTTATTAATGAACTTAAACGTGTTAACTTAAAATTGTGTGATAAATAAGATAAAGAGTCCATTTCGGTGAGATATAAGAGGCTCGAAGAAATCCTAGTTATAAGTTGGGGACCAAGTCTAGGGGTGACTTGTGTCAAGTGCATTTTGTGTGGAACCCGTTGTGATGACTCACTGTGACGACCCCAAACCCCGTACTGACGGAGACAAGGGTAATCTTTGGAATATAACACAGAAACAGATAATAGCACAACAGAATTAAATAAATACACCAGATAATGAACAATAGAATATACTGGATAAAAGTAATCATCGGAGTTACACAGTATACAGGATCTTACTTAGTACAGTTACAGTTCAACTATACATAAATATCTACAACGGAAAACAAACATAATATGTACAATAGGAGCTGAACAACATAAAAAGAGATAAATGATAGAATCCATCTTTAGCTCCAGCTATCCGGATAAAGCCAGCTAAAACCTGAATACAAGGCTGCCCGTGTAGAAAACGGGGCACCCGAGTTTGAAAGTGAAACAAACTACGAGTCAGTCATGGGACTGGTATGAGAAATCTACTTAACACATTTCAAATATGGCTAATCACAGGACCACTCCACTTTCGTAGAACGGGTTTACTCCATTGGATTGCCAGTGCTTAAAAACAAACAATTCTTTTAAACATCGCAATGCTTTTTATAAAAATGAAGCGATTATAAGACTCAGTTCCCATCACACAATGCAACGCAAACCAGAGGATAGAATTTTTACCTTATAACGGCCAAAATATGCTTGATACGAATAAAACAAAAGCATTTGATATTATTGCTAGTGTTTATATGTTTTAAAAACAATTTCAAATCATAACTATCAATCATAGATGGCATTAATGCCCCATACCACTATGTTGCCATATATAGGTATACAATCAAAACCGCACAGTCACGTATTTGGAAATTGGATTTCCGTCATGAACCAAGGCAAAAGATAGTCCTTACCGACTTCGAGATGCTCTAGCCCGTGTCTCAGGCAAGTACTCGGTAAAGCCTTTGGATCGTCAGGGCCGGTCCACCGATGTGGATTAAAATTCCTGAACAATGCGTTTCCCCGCCCTATGGGGCGTAAGTGAGCCAACGAATGACTCCATCGGACCCGGATCGTACGATCTGACTGAGGCGCCTCGCAACAGTAACAACCACATAAGTCAAACTCGTCAGGGTGTGTAAAACCTCTGACGCCACTTCTAGCTAGAAAGAAACGCATGTCCTCCCTGAGGTCCTGCTCCCGTTTCTGGTTCATACCGAGTGTGAGGGTCGCGAATCCACGTTATACACAAAGCTACGCCACACAGGCGGGGCTTTGATCATCACCACAAGACTTTGCTTTTCAACAGAAACCCTGATCACTACATCTTAGCATGTCACACAGGCAATTCACACCGTGCAACTAATGGCTATCAATCACACAGAATAAATTCCAATGTCAGACACACTGTCCATTTGCAAGTCCGTTCTGGGTCTGAACGAAACCGGAGGCACTAAATACCTCGCAAACCCATCGATCACCACGTACGTCTGTACGATCACCACTCATTATCCATATTTCGATATGCCTCCCAATCAGGACCTCGGTTACCATCCAAACGAGGTGAAGATCTCCGGTCTTCGACCACCGTCTTTATCTTTGATTTCTTATCGTCGATTCAGTTATTCAGAATGGGATAAACCCGGTCTTTCTGAGCAACTCGCGTATATAATAAACAAGTGCAACACTAACATACACACGCATCATCTCAATTCATTAGTCACTAACCGTCAATCAGTAAGAGAACGATTTCCCAAATATTGACCCCGAAGGCCGAAACCAACATCAGATCAACACCCAGGAAACCATTCGACTTAGCCAACCTTCAGTTAATTTCTAAATTTCACATCCATATCGTTTATAATATTTTATAATGAATTATCGCTTTTTTTATTTATTTTAAAATAGCCAATTTATTCAAAACGACGCTTCGGGCCATAACGCGACCGTGGCGCTGTTTTTCTTCAGATTTGATTTACACATATCTGAAAATCTAACCGTTGGATCTTCACAAAATTTATATCATTAGAAAGATCTTTTCAAAACGAATCCAACGGTTCTAGTTTCGGGAAAATCTGACGGTCGGATCTCCCGGTATAATTGTTTGAAGTTTCGATTTCAAAATACGAACTGCAGCGTCGTTATTCGATTAAATATAATTATATTTATATATATATAAATATAATCGATTCTAGCGCTGTTTTTCTTCAGATTTGAATTAAACATTCAGGACAATCCAACCGTTGGATTTTTACAAAGTTGGTGCCGTTGGAAAGATATTTCCAAAGCGAACCCAACGGTTGCGATTTCAGGAAAATCCGATGGTCGGATTTCCCGTACCAATCGTTTGAAATCACGGTTACAAAATACGAACTGCAGCGTCGTTTTTCGATATATTTCAATTCTATTTAAATATATATATCGATTCTTCGATTTCAAAACCATATGAATTTCATACTTTTGATAAAAATGATACTTTTATCAAACTGTCTTCTATTTCAACACTTCACTATATTTAACAACTCATGTATATAATAAAAATATGATTTTTATTGTAAAACTATTTGTTTCAAAACACTATTGTTTTATATAGTTCATATAGGTAATAAAAACAGGATTTTTATTATAAAACAATTTCTTTCAAAACAAGATTATTTTATATAGTTCGTATAGATGATAAAAATGTGATTTTTATTATAAAACAATTTATTTCAAAATATGAATACCATTCAACACCTGAAATTCAATTCAACGAATGAATATCGTTTCAACACATGAAGGTTTTCTATAGTTTATATATAGATAAAAATGTGATTTTTATATTTAAAACACGAATACCATTCAACACATGAATTTCTAATCAACGAATGAGTTTCAATTCAACACATGAAGGTTTTCTATTCAACGAATAAATATAGTTTCAACAAATGAAAATAATTCAAACACATGAATATTATTCAAAATTTCGGCAGCATAACGGTAGGGTAGTTAAAACCGGGACCGTCCCTAGTACGGCTCCTCGCTCTACCTTAAAACCTCGCGGTTTTTGACAATGAGGAATCATGCATCTAGTTCGCACGCAGGCGGCATGTATATATTTTTCATTTCCACAAACTAATCCTATGTGGTTTCAACCAAATATTTCTCAACCACAAATGGGTATTTTTCAACCACAATCAATCAATATCAACCACAAACAATTCCAATCAACTAATCGCTATCAATCAATTTTCACAACCAATAAATATCGTCCATGGTTTGTTGACGAGGGGCGTATATATATATATATATATATATATATATATATATATATATATATATATATAGCAATTCACTTCTATTTCAACACATATATAATTTTTACAACGCATATATAACTTATACATCGAACGTACAACTTATAAAACGCTTACACATGAGGTGTACAACGCTTATATAACCCATACATCGACTATATAATTTATACATCGTCATTTTCCATATCGTTTATAAATTAGAAATCTCATATTGGGTTCCACTCCACCAAAAATAGCAGAAGGCTCAGAAAAATATGCGGTCTCTTCTAGAATGTAGAAGACGTCCACACGAGTCCACTGTCTCTTGTTTCACTGAATTTCGTCAATACACGAAAAAGATATGATTTTTAGAAGTTTGCAACGCTTTTATTTGTCGAAATCAGATAAAAATAAATAAACCCGTATACCTCTTTGAAATGGTTCGAACTAGGGTTTTGATTTTTCAATCAAACCGTTGAACGAGGACGAAATCGAAGCACACTACGCCGAGGAGAGAGGAAAACCGCACCCTGCGGTGGTGGTTTGGTGCTGATCGACGCAGCAGAGGAGGAGCTCCGGCGTGCTGAACTTCGCGACTTCAGGTAGCCGATTCTTCTCAGATACTTGACGATAATTATCCAATCTAGTATGGATTTATAGAGGAGAGGAAACTCTACAAAATCCCTAACTGTAGCTGGTGATTTTACTGAGTGGTTGGAAAGAAAAAGAGGAGAGAAGGGAAGAGCGGCCTTCCGTGTTGCGCGAGGAAGAAAGGTCGGGGAGAGAGAAGTGAGCTGACCAATCTAATTTTTTATATTTTATTTTATAATTTTTAAAATCTCCAAAAAAACCCTTTCACCCGCGAACCCCAATCCAAACCCAACGACTGTCGTCCCTAGCGTTTTACCCCATTTCCGAACACAATGAGATATGTTTCAAAGGCCCATTCGACTGTTTCAGTCAGTTTCCATTCAAATTAAAATATATAACATTCAATATTCGATTTGAACGTATATTTCAATTTGCCAGGGCCACAAACTAATTCGAAAAATTCTAAAAAAATAAATTTGGCTATGTTTTGACGATACGGTCCCAACAAAACTAGTTTCGTCGAATTCTAAGACCGTTTGCAAAAAGGCCCATTTCTGGTCGATCCAATTTAACTATAATTGACCAAAACACGTTTTCCTTTTCCACGCTCACATACTAGCTTCAAACATTATGAAATTTGAAACCTAGCAATAACTTCTCATCTCGGATCCAACAAAAGTGGTTTTGTTGAATTCCGAGGTCAAAATGGTCAATTTCACGGGCTATATAAATTCCATAGCGACCTTTCTGAAAATTCATTTGGCCATAACTTTTGCTTTCCGCTATGGAACTTCGATTTTTCAGAGTCGTTAGAAAGGTATTCACTAACAGATTTAAATATTTTTGGTTTCACTCAAATCCGTACTGTTTTGCACCCGGTACAGTCCGACAAAGTTTGAATTCCATTTTTGAAACTGCAGCGCCCTTTCAGGCCTTGTTTATAATTAGAATTAATTATATTCGTTTTCAAACGTCGATTCAAACTCACTTTTCATTGCTATTATTTAAAATATTTATTTTAAATATTTAAAATTCATTATTTTAGCCAATTAAAAATTTTTAAATTGGTTCAGATTTTCCGGGTCGTTACACTCACTCTCTCAGTACCTAGGATATCGACATTCCAAGAACCTAAAATAACAGATTGCCTTTAGAATATAACACATTTCATAACAGCTGAAATAAATATTGCATTACAACATCATAGTGTACAACATATTACACTAGGAATACATCAGAGTTTAATAAAACCGATAAGATTCAATAATACAAAACAACGGAAATAAAAAATAGGTGCACAACGGAAATAACATCATGATAGCGTCTTCAGAGAGAATCCAAAAAGAACATCTAACTTTTGCTCTTGCTCCAAATCCAAAACCAGCTTCCATAGGAACTTAATTACCAATCTATATACTAGGCTGCCCGTATGGAAAATAAGGGCACCTAAGTTTCAAGGGAAAACAAAACTACGAGTCAGTCATGGGACTAATATGAGAAACCAGAAATAGTTATGTTTAAAAAGGATAGTAAGGTAAATCATAAGATCATGCCGCTTAACATGAAATGAGTTTCCCATTATGAATACCCATGCACAAAAACTTACAATGCTTTTTGAAAATGAAGCTACCATAAGATTCATAACCCATCTCACAATGCAAACACAAGCCATTAGGAGTATGTTTTCGCTTATGATAACTAAATATGTTTGATACGTGAAAATCATTTGATATTATCATAAAATTTATCTTTAAAAACTTTTCAAAATAAATGCACCAATCCTCGCAGATGTAGGTACGATATATTACATACACATATATATGTTACAACTAAAACTGTAAAGGTTCGTATTGCAAGTTGGGCTTCATCAATGACCAAGGGAAAGTATCTTCTTTACCACGATTCGGAACACCTCTAGCGGGATGTCACAGGATCAACACATTTCTCCTTCTGTATCGGCAGAGCTGGCCCACCTATAGCTGGTGTAGTTCGGGTTTCTCCTGAACATAATGTCTACTGGTTGTTGTCGACCTTTATCCGAGGTACCTCATTCTGTCATCCACTAAGTAAATTTCATGTGATCCATACCATGGCATCACTTCCCAACTAGAAGGAAACGTCAGTCCTTATCTCTACAGTACTTCTTCCTATTTCGGTTTATTACCGGTTGTGCAGTGGTGAAGTCACGTTCCACAAAGCTATGCTCTGCAATGAAAGCTTTGATCTATCTACTATCAACACTTAGCATGCCACACTACCATCTCATAGCACATAATTGATAATCACTAATTGTATCACCTTTGAGCTCGTACGTCCGAAAAGAAGGGTGTTAAGCTAAGAGAATAGATTCTCTGTCACCAACAGAAATGTGTTTAGCAAAACTCCATTAAATACTACAAGGTACAATGTTAAGCACACATCCATACAAGTTTTTCCTGGGTTGTGAATGAAACTGACTCGTCTAATAAAGGAGAGAGACCATTCCATATCCTAATATTAAACAAGTACGTCTGGACTACTGCCACTTATAATCTTATAGTGGGAGCTGCCCAAGGCATCGACAAACAGTCCATTCGATGTGAAGATTCCTGGTCTTCCACCGCCTTCAATATTGTCGACTTCTAAATCGTTGTATAATTATTCAAAATGGGTTGAACTCAGTCTTTTCAAAATAATTAGCATCAAAACAAAAATCCTTTTAGATTATCGGATCCCCAATTAAGTCTCTTTTAATTGTAAAATGTTTTATAAGATTTGATCTTATTCTTAAACTTGGTTAAGATGTTGAGCTTCCAAAATCTTCAAAATTATTTATTAGACTAATAAAAAGGTTTACCAAGGTTTAGATTCAATTCGAGAATTTAAAACCTTTAATCTCAAAATGTTATTTACAACTGTTACAAAAGGCGTTGCAAAATAGCCTATTTCGAGTCAATAGATTTTTATCATTTGAAACCTCATATATTTGGTTCAAAACTCTTTAAAATCAATTATTATGATTTATCATAATTTTTTCCCCATTTTTAATACTTCAAAAATATTCCATTTCAACAGAATCCGATTTTGGGTCCTAAACTACACTGGCGTTGTTTTTATTCAAATTTGATTAGAACTTATATCCAAATCTAACCATTGGATTATAAAACTCTTCTTTGCATTTGAAAACTCTTTTCATTTCGAATCAAATGTTTTTCGTTTTGGGAAAATCTGACAGTCGGATCTCCTGGTACATCAGTTTGAAGCCAATGGTTAAAATTTGTGAACCGTCGCTACGCGACTAGTTCTATTCGAACCAAACTTTGATTTATAATTAAAATCAAATCGAGTTTCTTTCAAAATAGTTTATTAATTATATAATAACTTTTGAAACTATATTTCTAGTATTTAACTTTAAATTCCAATATTCCATTATTTAAATATTGTAATATTATTTAAATCATTAAAATGTTGTTATTTTTTCAAATTTCGTTCTTTGAAATCCAAAAAATTTCTAAGTCCATATAAAAATAAATGAAATAGTTTGGAAAATAAAATCCAGTTAAAACATTTTCTTATATACCTAATCCAAACTTCACTTTTCAAAGTTACTCTCCATTTTAAATAAAAACTTGAACATGCCTTAATTACTTGAAAATTGTTTCAAATAAATTTCTTTCCTTTACGAATGTTTTTCGCAATAACTTTAACTTTATTTCTGTCAAAAGTTGGATATCAAATTCATACTTTTATTATTTAATCATTAAAATATTCAATTAAATAACTTCATTGAATAGAGACTTAACCATTAATCCAATTATTTGGGTATAATTAATTATGATGTCATAAACAATCATTATAACATCCAACATCAACCAGAAGGCGCTATTAACTAGTAAGGTAATATCCATTAACCCATTACTATATTCAATCAACTCAATAAGGTTTATAACCACAATCAACATCCAGTATCCACACAGCTATCATCTTAGGATGTCATTAACTTAAGTGTTAAAAATCGGATTTTTTTTACTTCACAAATCATTATTAAACCCAAACGTGATTTAATATTATTAACGCTACACTACTTAACCATTTAAGTACGTAGTTTCTCACTAAATTATCCACTCCTTCTTTAGTTCGAGTGTAAGTCTCCTCTGCTACTCTAGTCAAAACCGGCAGTCCTCCGGCGCCACCGTGCAATATCAGTTTTTCCGCGGACATGGCTTCGACGCGTACGAGTTTTATTGTTTACACTTGAACAAAAGTGGATATATACTGGTTTCAGGTACAAAAGGTCGCATCTTTGGTCTAGGGGTGCGACACAGGGGTGTGGGGTCCACATGGGTGCCATAGTGGGTTGTGGGGTCCAAAGCTTTGAGTATTTTGGGTGTAGAGGTGTAAAGGTGGTGTCTTTTAGTGTTTAAAGAGGTTTAGAAGTTGTTTGGTGGTGTTTGGAGATGATGAGGTCCATGGAAAGGAAGAGGAAGGGTTGAAGGCTGACATGGCAGGGTGGGGAGGGTGCGGATGGGCTGAGGTGGCGTGTGGGGACCCCGACCGTGAGGAAGGGAGAAGTAAGGAAGAAATGAGAAGAGAAGGAAGAGAGAAAGGAAAGGAGGAAGAAGTCAAGGAGAGGGGTTCTATTTATAGACAAGATCCATGGTGTTGGGTGCAAAATGCCACCTAGGTGTCAACACATGAGAGGCTAGCTTCATGGTGAAGTAAGGACTTTATGACAATTTTCCCTTTCATAGATTATTAATTCGTTCCTTTCTTATTTTAAGTGCAAAAACATAATTATTACTTAGGCATCATCATGGAAAGTACAAAGACATCATCATGGAAGAGTGCAAGTGAGGTGTCATGGAGGGAGTTATTTAAGGAAGCTTGTCCCCCGATTAATTTAAGCTTGCATTTAATTGAACGACCTTTTACGCCTTCAATTCTACGATAAAACCGAAAGTATGATCGATACGAAATTTGAAATCCTACTATATTTCATCGATATGCATCCAATGAAACTGGTCTCGTAGAATTCGGAGACCGTTTGAAAAATAACTTTCTTCTACGCTTTTATTAAACTTCAACAAATTTTTCAACACGCATTCGTATTGAGCATGCTCATATACTAACTCTGATTGATATGAAATTTGGAATCTTACAATAATTTAATGTTCCGGATCCGACAGAAGTGGTTTCGTCTAAATCTGAGATCATTTGCAAAATATCCATTTTTCAGGCTACTGAAATGATGCAAAAGTATCGAATTTCAATATATTTTATTTTTAGTTCATTTTTTAAATTGGCTAAAATTCCAGGTCCTTACAATCTCCCCTACTTAAAGAATTTCGCCCATGAATTTGAAATGAAAGAGACAATGAATAAAAATGACGTTTCAAGAAATCAGTTTACCTCGCAAATGAGCTATTCCGAGATATCTACTCTACATCGGGGATAAGACTTTTTTATGTTGTTTTCTGTTTCCCAAGTGCAATCCCTCGGATCATCACTCCATTGCTCCTTTGACTAATTTCACCATTTTGTTTCATATTTTCTTTATATCCTTGCCAGTAATCTTCAAAGGCTCTCTTGGAACTGTCAACTCTAGTGTGATCTCTAAATCCATCTGTGCAGCTTCTTTAATGATCAAATCAGGATCATGAGCATACCTTCAAAGATGGGAAACATGAAAAAATCAAGTACACTAGACAACCATTTAGGCAACTGAATTCTGTAAGCCAAGGCTCCGATCCTTTCTAATATCGGGAAAGGTCCAGTAAATTTGGGCGATAACTTCCCAGTCTTTTCAAATCTGATGACTTCCTTCAATGGAGAAATTTTTAGGAATGCCTGGTCACTCGCAGAAAATTCTAAGTCTCTTCTTTGCTTATCAGTATAATTCTTCTGCTTGCTTTGAGGTACTTTCAATTTCTTTTTAATGAAGTCCACTTTCTTAGGTACTTCACAGATCATATCTTGACCCAATACAAGCCTATCTCCCGACTCAATCTAACATGCTGGCGACTTACAAGGTCGACTATACAATGCCTCGAAATGTGACATACCTATACTTGCTTGGTAACTGTTGTTGTAGGAGAACTCTACTAGATCCAAATGATCTTCCCACGATCCTCCAAAATCAAGAATGCAAGTCCTCAAAAAATCTACCAAAATTCGATTTACTCTCTCTGTTTGCCTATCTATTTGGGGATGGTAAGCAGTACTCATACTTAACTTCATTCCCAACACTGACTGAAGTGCTATCCAGAATTAACTGGTAAAGATCGTATCTCGATCACTTACTATATTACTGGGTATTTTGTTCAATCAGACAACTTCCTTTATATATAACTGCGCAAGACTGATTGTTGTTCTCATTAGCGTTACTAGAAGAAACCGGGCACTCTTTGTTAGACGATCTACAATAACTCAAATCCCTTCATTACCTCTTCTGTTTCGGCGTAACATCAATAAAGTCCATTGATATTTGGTATCGCTTCCACTCTGGAATCTCTGATGGATGAAGTAATCCAGCAACCTTCTGCGATCGCTTTTAACATCTTGACAAGTTGGGCACCTGCTAACATATATTGAGATATCTCTCTTCATCAAACTTCCACCAAAATGTATCTTTTAAATCTTTATATATCTTATGAATTCCTAGATGAATACTTTGCTTGGATGTATGACACTCATCCAATACTTCTCCTTTGAGCTTCGAGATGTTTGGAACACAAATACGCTCATTCAATCTTAAAGACTTCATGATCATCAATTTTAAAACTTGTCCTCTCACCCTTTTCAATATCTTCACAAATTCTGTGGATGAATTCGTCTTCATTCTGATGGATAATAACCTTCTCAATTAAGGTGGTTGTAACAATCAGATGAGCAATAATGACATGCCTTCAGCTGAGCGCTTCTGCTACAACATAAGCTTTGCTTGGAGTATAGAGAATAACCAGATCATATGCCGCCATCAACTCTAACCAGCGCTGCTGCCACATATTCAAATCCTTCTAAGTAAAAAGGCACTTCAATGATTTTTGATCAGCAAATAGCTCAAACTTCTCACCTAATAAATAATTTCTCCAGATCTTCAAAGCAAATACAACGACAAGTAATTCTAAATCATGAGTTGCATAATTCCTCTCATATGGTTTCAATTGCCTACTAGCATAAGCAACTACCTTTCCATCTTGTATTAGTATTACACCAACTCCTTCTTTACTGGCATCTGTATAAATAATCAATCCTTTATTGCCATTAATAATCGTTAGGACCGGAGCAATAGTCGGCCTCTTTTTCAATTCTTGAAAAACTTCTTCTCATCTTGCATTCCAAACAAACCTGGCGTTCTTCTTTCTTAGTTTCGTCAAAAGGCTGGATGACTTTGAGAAATCTTTCATGAACCTTCGGTAATAACCTGCCAACCAAGGAAACTTCTAACCTCAATGGGGGTTTTAGGTTGCTTCCAACACTGGATGGTAGAAACTTTATTCGGGTCCACCGAAATTCCTTCTCTCGACACTACATGCTCGAGAAATTTAACTTCTTGTTCGCGAAAATAACATTTAGAGAACTTTGCCTTTCAACATATTCCTTCATAGGATTTCTAGGATCGCTTCCAAATGTCTAGAGTGCTCCTCTTCCATTTTAGAGAAAATGAGAATATCATCAATAAAGACCAACACAAATTTATTTAACACTTCCCGAAAAACCTGGTTCATTAAATCAACCAAATAAGCAGGGGCGTTGCATAATCCGAAAAGCATTACTAACCATCCGTAGAACAAATCAGGTCCCCTGAAAGCAGTCAGATGAATACAATCTTCCGCAATACTTAGCTAGCGAAATCTCGTAGCTAAGTCCATCTTTGAAAATATTCGAGCTCTGCTATAGCGATCTAACAAGTCATCGATGCGAGGGAGATGATATTTATTTTTAAGAGCTTTCTTATTTAAATCTCTATAGTCCACGCACAGTCTTAGAGAATCGTCAAACTTCGGAACAAACACTACCACCGCTCCCCAATTTGATAACTAGGCATGTCAGACCTTTCTTCGAAAGCTCTTGAGTTTGGTAACTCGACTCCTCTTTCTCCTTCATAACCATTCTCCGAACCGCATGCACAACGGGTATTTCATTTGAAACCATATCAATTTTAAAGTCAATCTCCCTTCGTGGAGGAAGACTCTTAACTTCATCAAACACATCCACAAATATTTTAATAACCATAATAGTTTCTATATTCATGAGGGAAGCATCTATAGCATGCCAGAAACAATCCATACTTGAATTTGGGTCTACACATGGGGTCTCTAGAAAATTCCCAAATCATGTTTTCACTCTAACATTCCTCTTCAAACAATCAAAACTAGCTTCATATTGGGTCAATCAATCCAACCCAAGTATAATATCATAATCAGTGAAATCCAAGACAAATTAAATGGAAATCAATAATGGGAATAAGAAAAGGGCTCTCTATAGTATAAACACAAGTTGGTAGAATCTCCTATCGGATTTCTAGCACAAACGGGTTTCTCAATGTATTTGGGATTTAGATTTAATTACCTAAACCTTTTACTTGATATAAAACTATGCAAGGCACCAGTATCAAATAATGTTTTAACTGGAATATTCTAATGGGAATTTTACCTTCAATAACTTCCTTCCCCTACCCACCCGATGAGGTTGGTGGTATGTCTTCATCAGCATAAACATGTGCTACCTCATACTTCTTTATCAATGGACAGTACTTTGCAATGTGGTCGGTCTTGTGACAGTTGTAACATTCCCAAGTATCTAGAGCTTTCCTCTTAGGTTCTTGATCATTCCTTTTCGGCTTCTTCGACTTTTTGCAATCAGTTGACAAATTCCCCTTTTCATTGAAATTAAAACATGTGGCATTCTTCACCGAATCCTCTTTGGGTTTATTCTTCTCTTTATCAGATTCCAACTTCTTGCCTCCAAAATTTCTCTTATTCCATGAATTGTCCTTTTTGCTACCTTTATCTTCCACAATGTTATGTTTGTCAAGGAATTCAAAGCGATACACCATATCTACCATATCCATAAATGATGATTTCACATGAGTCATAGTTCTATTCTGGTACTTCCTTTGCAACCCTTTAATAAACCTTTCATTCTTCTTGACTGGATTAAGGATAAGTTCCATCCCAAAACGAGAAAGTTCATTAAACTTATTCAAATTCCTGAATAGTCATATCTCCTTGCTCCAGGTTGGAAAACTCATAGTAAAAGCGAGCTATTCCTTCAGATGGTACAAACCTGCCTTCAAAAACTTTCTTAAAATGTTCCCAAGAGAAGTCCTCTTCGGGTTCTTTTAATGTAGTTGTCTCCCACTAAACTAGAGCTTCATTCTTCGGTAAACAAGTTACCAAATACCACTTTTTCTCCCCACTAAGCTTCAAGCCCTTGAAAATTCTTTCATATGTACGCAACCAAGATTGTGCCTCAACAACTGATTCTCTTCCATGGAAAGGTTGTCCTCCAAGATTCTTATACTTTTCTGATAAAACTTCAAGATCTGGCTCAGGTTGTTCTTGTACAACAGCTTCAACTTTAGGATCAGCTTTTACTACTATGAGGGCTTGAACATTTGTTGTGGCGTTACCTCTTCCCCAACCTGGTTTTCTTCCACTCATTTTCTACTATCTACATAGTAAGAAAAGAGTTAGGCAAGCAGACAAGATATCTTAGGGAATACAGTAGACCATACGAATAGATACGAATGAAAACTGATTCATCAAGTGTGTGTTTGCTCTAACTATACTCATTCTAGGGTGTAACTAACCCTATCTCTAATGAGTCACTCATCCTAGAATACAGCTGAGTCTATCTCTGATGAGTCTTTCAATGAGTTATAAACAAGAACTAAGGTTAATCCTCAGCTCTGATACCACGTTTGATGACCCACTCTCTCGGTACCTGAGATACCGAAATTCCAAGTGCTCGAAAGAACATATTGCCTTTAGGGTATAACACATTTCATAACAACGGAAATAAATATTGCATTACAACAACATAATGTACAACATATTACACCAAGAATACATCAGAGTTTAATACAACCAATAAGATTCAACAATACAGAACAACGGAAATAAGAAATAAGTGCACAGTGGAAATAACAACATGATAGAGACTTCAGAGAGAATCCAAAAAGAATGTCTTACTTCTCCTCTTGCTCCAAATCCAAAACCAGCTTCCATAGATAGCTTTCATATGAACTTAACAACTAATCTGTATACTAGGATTCCCACGTGGAAAATAAAGGCACCCTAGTTTCAAGGGAAAACAAAACTACAGGGCAGGCATATGACTGGTATGAGAAACCAAAAATAGTTGTGTTTAAAAAGGGTAGTAAAGTAAATCATAAGACCACGCCTCTTAACACGGAACGATTTTCCTCTTATGAATACCAGTGCATAAAAACTCGCAATGCTTTTTGAAAATGAAGCTACCATAAGAGTTGCAACCCATCACACAATGCAAACACAAGATATTAGGAGCAAGTTTTGCCTTATGACAACCAAATATGCTTTGTATGTGAAAATCATTCAATACTATCATTAATGTATATCTTTGGAAACTTTTCAAAATAAATGTAGCAATCCTAGTAGACGTATGTACCATATATTACGTCTATATATATAGGTTACAACTAAAACCGTAAAGGTTCGCATTGCAAATTAGGTTCCATCAATGACCAAGGCAAAGGATATTCCTTACCACGATTCAGAACACCTTTAGCGGGATGTCCCAGGATCAACACATTTTTCCTTTTGTATCGGCACAGCCGGCCTACCTATACCTAGTGTAGTTCGGGTTTCTCCTAAACATAACATCTTCCAGTTGTTGTCGACCTCTATGCGAGGCACCTCATTCCATTATCCACTAAGTAAATTTCCTGGGGTCCATACCATGACATCATTTCTCAATTAGAAGGAAACATTAGTCCTTATCTCTGCTGTACTTCATCCTTTTTTGGTTCATTACCAGTTGTAAGGTTGTGAAGTCACATTCCACAAAGCTCTGCTTTGAAACAAAAGCTTTGATTTATCTACCACCGGCACTTAGCGTGCCACACTATCATCTCATAACACATAATTAATAATCACTAACCGTATCACCTTTGAGCTCGTATGTCTCAAAGAAGGGTATAATCTAAGTGAATAAATTCTCCATCACCAATAGAAATATGTTTAAAAAATATCCATTGCATACTACAAGATACAATGTCAAACACACATCCATACAAGTCCATTCTAGGTTGTGAACGAAATGAAAGGCACCTTATTCCTCGTCCAATAAAGGAGAGAGAACCTAGCATATCCTGACAGTCAACAAGTATGTTCAGACTACTGCCATTTATGAGCTTATAATGGGAGCTACCCAAGGCATCAGCAAATAGTCCATTCGACATGAAGATTCCTGGTCTTCTACCATCTTCAATATCATTGATTTCTAACTCTTTGTATAATTATTCGAAATGGGTTGAACCCGGTCTTTTCGAAATAATTAGCATCAAAACAAAAATCCTTTTTTGATTATTGGGTCCCCGATTAAGTATCTTTTAATTGTAAAACGTTTCATAAGATTAATTTTATTCTTAAACTTGGTTAATCTGGAGCTTACAAAATCATCTTCAAAATTATTTATTAGCCTTATAAAAAGGTTACCAAGGTTTATATTCAATTCGAGAATTTAAAACCTTTAATCTCAAAACGTTATTTACAACTGTTACAAAAGGCATTGCAAAATAGCCTATTTCTAATCAACATGTTTTTACCATTCGAAAACTCATATATTTGGTTTAAACCTCTTTCGAATCATTTACTATGATTTATCATAATTTTCCCTATTTTTAATACTTTAAAAATAGTCCATTTCAATAAAATCTCATTTTGGCTCCTAAACTACACTGTTTTTTCATTCAAATTTGATTTGAACTTATATCCAAATCAAACCGTTGGATTATAAAACTTTTCTTTGCATTTGAAAACTCTTTCCATTTCGAATCAAGCATTTTTCATTTTGGGAAGATCCGACGGTCAGATCTCCCGGCACATCATTTGAAATTAATGGTCGAAATTAGCGAACTACCGTTGCGCGACTAGTTCTATTCAAACCAAACTTCGATTTATAATTAAAGTAGAAACGAATCACTTTCAAAATAGTTTATTAATTATATAATAACTTTTGAAAACTATATTTCCAATATTTAACTTTAAATTCCAATATTCCATTATTTAAATATTATAATATTATTTAAATCATTAAAATAATGTTATTTTTCAAATTTCATTCTTTGAAATCCAAACTTTCCCGAAGTCCATTATAAAAATAAATAAAATAGTTTGAAAAATAAAATCCAGTTAAAACATTTTCTTATATACCCAAACCAAACTTCACTTTTCAAAGTAACTATTCACTTTTAATTAAAAACTTGAACATGCCTTAATTACTTAAAAACTATTTCAAATAAATTTCGTTTCTTTATGAATGCTTACCGCAATAACTTTAACTTCTTTCTTTCAAAAGTTGGATATCAAATTCAAACTCTTCTTTTTCACTTATTACTTAATTAATTAAATATTCAATTAAATAACTTTATTGAATAGAGACTTAACCGTTAACCCAAAAATCCAATTATTTGGGTATAATTAATTACGATGTCAAATACCATGTCATAAACAATCATTATAACATCCAACATCAACCAAACAAGGTGCCATTAACTAGCAAGGTAATATCCATTAACTGATTACTATTTAAAATAGTATTCAATCAACCCAATAAGGCTTATAACCACAATCAATATCCAATATCTACACAACTATCATCGTAGGGTGTCACATAACATAAGTATCGTATGTTTGTCACTTTAAAATCAGATCTTTACTTCTCTAATCCTTTTTTTTGGCAAAACCGACCGGCTTTTATTATGACCGCAAACACTTTTATTATAACCAATAATAAGTACAAGTATAACATGTAACACCCCAGAATTTCAGACCAGTAAAATTTGCCAAAAACCCCGTCCATTTAAAACAAACAATGATTGTTACAATTTTATTTGATAAATATACAACATCACTAAATGCATTGGATATAATTTTAATAAATACCACTTATTAGAGTTTTACATCTAATTCGCAGGATGTGCTTAAACACGAATTGAACACAATTACCGTAAATCTACCATTATGGAACTCTAATGAGATGGACATCGATATTCATTCCTACACACTCGATAAATACATCAATATGGCTTAAATGATAATCACAAGATGTAATAAAAAATAATAAACAATAAATATTTTTATTTATATAGCAGCAGTATCACTACCACTTGTGACTGCCTACGTACCTTTATCTAATTGGGTAAGCAATTAGATATAGGATCAAGCCAACGTAGTTCTTCTTTACACAAAAAATTTAAAATCATTATTTACTTCTAAAGTACTCTTTATATCAAGTAAGGGTAAAATACTTCGTAAACTTCAAAAGATAATCATCTTCTATTTTAAATACCAAGAAACTCCTTTGTGATAAAAATAGATTATAACTCCAAACTAATCATCAAGAAAAGGAATACTTTAAAATATTGTTGTACATAAAACATTTATCAAAGTAATGCATTTCGATACTGCATTACGGCTATCAAACCATATGTATTCTATGCATGTCTCAGTCCCCTACTAATCCTTATGTTCTTGATTTCAGGACTTTATGCAAATTATACTAAGTCATCAATGTCCTCAATCATCAGTCGTATATGTTGTTTGCTTACCGAAGCAAAGATTACAGTCAATATAGTATGTTGAAGTCATGTGCAATATTAAATAAGAACACAAGCTTAAGAAATAAGTAATTGTTTAGATAATGAGTATACTCACAGTACTCCGCCTTGCTATCTTCATGCATAAGCTTTGTAGAATATAGTACTTACCATCGCCCAAAGTCAATGCAATCAAATGTCTTCCTCGAATCATCGAAATTCATAAAACTCACATAAACCTTCTTTGTTCTCATCTTTGACACGTTTTGACTTTCTTTTACTTTGATTTAACATCCTCAATTTTGACAGTTTGTTTATGATACTATGAGGAAGCTCAAGTCCAAATTTGAGAGGACTTAGAGTGGCTGATAATGATTTTAGACTAAAAACAACCACTACAGCGCTTCTAAGGCGCTATGAAAAGTTCTGGCCTGGTACAGTGCTCCACAAATAATTCAAAGAAAAGACAGCATTTCAGAATGCTATGAATTCTGAAATTATAATTTCAGCCAGTTTTTTGACAAAATATTTGATGCTATTTCTCTATGATAAAAATAGTTTTTGACTCCAAATTTTCTAGAGTAAGAAGATCTCTTAGAACACTTAATCCCCATGAAAAGAAACCCTAAAAATTATTTATCAGTTTAAAATACATAATTCAACAATACAAGGCATTTTTAACATGTCCATTTTAGGTAGATTTTTACCTGACATTGCATCTAGTTTTCAAGTACACAAACGATCAAATTATAAAAAGTGGTTCAAGTGAAAGTTGTACGCCTTTGAATTAGCTTTCCAGATTGATAAAGAAATCGAAATTTCATCAAATATTGCATAAGTTATGCCTAAAATACCGAACGTCATTTTTAATGATTCGGATTCTATCATTTCTTCTTAATTTTCACAACTGTTCTTCAAAATATGAAATGAATACATAAACTTAAATAGTTCTTCTCACCTTATAATTGAAGATTGAACTTGTATTTATTCTCTTGGCTTCTCCTCTTTTTCTTATCTTGTTTTTGTTTTGTGAGTGCATGAAAAGAAGTGAACATTTCCACCCTTTATATAGTATTTTTCAAGGCTAGTTTGGTAATTTAGTTTAGGACACTTGTCCACCTTGTCTTCATGTAAGCTTTAGGATGTAGACACATACCTCCTTAGGTGTCTTTAAATGATTCTACACATGGACACCTAATGGATTTATGTGTTTTTACCTCCTTAATTCTCATGATACGTGCACCGTTCATTTTATAACACGTGTCCCTATCATTTTAAGCCATTTTTCACATTCTAGAATATATGCACATATACCATTTGTATTTTATTTATATGCTATGTACATACACATATATGTGTTCTTCTATTGTTACTACATGCACATGATGTTATTAATGAAACCCAATTCCTTCTTTGGAATATTTTATTATTGTAACTTATATATTAATATAGAATCGATTTTCATATTAAATATGTAATTTGTTTCTATTTAATAAAATTCCAATACCCTTTCTAGAAATAATCTATATTAACAAATTCGACATAGTCGAATTCTAATCATTAAGTTCATATTGATTTATTTTAATTAAATTCACATTCCGAACGTCGGAATAGATTTCATCGTTTCTTTTTTAAACTAATTTCAATTCTCCTTTTTAAATTCACATTTGAATTTACATCCCCCAAATTATCCAAATGAATATATTTTTCAATTCAATTATAAACACCGTTTATAAATTCAGTACTTGATTTTTTATTCAAACCAAGTTTATATTTCCTAGCCCGTTCGAAATTTTGATTCTAATTTAGAAAAATAGATTTTCCCTTTTAAATCTCAAAATTCCTTTTCACGATATTTTTGTATATCAATATTTAGGGCTAGTGATATTCAAACGTCCAAAACACTCAATTATCAATCATAGGTTTTCTAACACATCATATATGATAATATATATGAAAACAAATAATAATAAATTTTGATGAATCCAGTTGGATCCCTCCAACCTATTTTTCATGCATCCACAGATGTTAGACAATATAAATAATGCCCATCCTGCTTCAAGGCATGATATCGCGGTGTATAAGGTCATCCACTATATATATTCTTGGTCGCATAGGGAAATCATCCGCTAATGGTACTGCGGGCATCCATTAATGGTACTACGGGAAATATCCAATAAATATATATAATAGCCACAACCACCAAGCCTATATAACTAATATATATATATATATATATATATAATAGCCATAATAATATTTCAATGCATCCTAATAACTAACAAACAGCGTATAATATTATATTAAATAAATATTTGTTTATAATATTATAAACGAATCTAGAGAGTGAGTTTACTCACCGTGGTTTTTATTTCAGTCAGTTCGCCCGGTTCCTACTTCTGAACTATCAAAAGTCCAAGCAGTTTCCAAATAATTCCAACTTTATCCCAGATTTCATACTTGCAGTCACGAACCATTCTTATCAATCTCGTATACATTTTACATTGTATTAATAAAATTATTATATTTTTAGTTGTCGATCCATACAACGATTAATTAAATAAATTACTAATTTAAAACTAAGTTATTATACTAACTTTTAAATCTAAAATTAATTAACATACTTACCCTTACTAAACTTAAAAAAATAAAACGTTACTTTACCTAGTTTTACTCCAGGTCACGAACAACCTTCTGACATCCCGTTGCCTTAACTGGAAACCTCGCAACCCTCATCTGACTTCGGCAAACAGCAACAACTCGCAGCTTTATATCATCGCTTTCCACCCTGGTCCACGAATGTACTCTGAGCCACTGCATCACCATTGAAGACTTCTAGAATCCATGAACTGCAACCTTATTTCAACTCACGCAAACCCTCCCCATTTTGAAACCGCAATTGACAACGCAACAGTCACGTCGTGACATACTCGGCTTCATCGCACCACCTAAACTTCCCCTACAACCCTAGTTATTGGTTCAAGCTACGACCACCCATACTTCCTCAACTTCACCACGCAGCAATCCTAGGATTTCCGAGCTTCAGGAGGACGCGTGCGAGCCCATTACTGCCATTGCCGATCACGACTTGAAACTCGGTTTTGATTTGATTGAAAATCCCTTTTTTTCTTTTTGCTGTGATTTGAATTCATGGTCATTTTTTTGTTTTTTTTAGTATACCCAATGCTTTCGATTTTGATTTGAGGAATAATAAAAAAACATGGCTTTGATATGTTACTAGTGTCTTTCGAATGGCCATTTATAATTGCCTGAGCTCGATCGTTTTCCTTTTTTCTTTCATCGAAAATTGTTTGAAGATTTTAAAAAGGAAAGGATGCCTCAATTTTTATCGAAAATTGTTTGAAGGTCTGCGTAAGGTACGTTATAGGTTGGCTTAGGTAAGTACAAGCAAATTAAATTTGATTTGATTTGCATTTAATTCGATTCGATATAAAGAGATTTTTATTTTATTTAAACATGTTCTGATTTGATTTCGAGCTTATCCACTAAAAATATCTTGGGGTTCATAACATGTAATCACGAACTCGTATTTCAATGTAACGACCGACGTTTCAATGTTATATCGCTATTCAGAACTCAACGAAATAGATTATGAAATTTAATTTAAACATATATATAAAATAACCACATTTAATCGATATAATATAATTTAAATTAAAAAATAATCAATTCCTTGATAATAAATTATTAGTATCGTTTATGGTCAAATACAGTTTATATTGATCATCTGAATCGTTTCAATTCAGTTTTAACTTCAAATTCAATTATATTTGTTTTCGTATGATGATAATTCGATATACTTGAAATTAAATCGTAATTGATTATTAAATCAATAACTCAATATAAAAATCCATTTATATTTTCAACTCAACATTTAAAACTAATATTAAATGTTAAAAATAAATCGACAAAAATCCGGTTCATTACAAAATGGGTCTTTCCTTATTAAAGGCTCAATTTTCACTACTCTTTGCTTTAATTTCAAAAATTAAATGGACGTCTTTTTAATAAGAAAATGTCAGTTCAAATTCTAGTTATCAACTTTGGTTATCTACTTATTTTCCTATATCTTGTTTCAATATATATATACATATATATATACATATATATTAAAAGTGTATAAATCAATAAAATTATATATTAATATGGTATACATAAATAATATAAAATTTTCAAATATTTGATATTGTTATAAAATATTCTTTTATATGTAATTTAAACATGCATAGTTTAACTTATATATTTTTCACATATAATTTCATAACAATTTTGGGTTACATTATCACAAACACTATTTGTAACTTAATACTAATTTTGATTTCTTATTAAGATTTTTAAAACTTATATATTTAAATCTATATTTTGATATAATATATATGATTTTTATGTCTTAAATATGTAGTTTAAATATAAGAAGTTATAGTTTTATAGTTTACTTTATATTACCAGATTTCATCAAAAATAAATTTGTTATAGATTTCTTTTAAAGTTTTAACATATAAATGGTTCTTTAAAAAATTAATATGTTTTGATTTATAAAGTTTAAATTTAAAATTAATTTGTATCAAAAGATTGATGTATATCTCATAATAAATTAAATTTTAAGTTCTTTTTAAAATTAGTTTTATATATACAATTATGAATATACGTTTATATCAAAATAGTTTACTTCATATGATACAATTTTATATTCTCTTTAAAAAGAACTTCAATTTTTTTCAAGAAGAACCCAACTAAGAATATTTAACTCCACATTTCTCATAGAATTATTCTAAGTATTTTACTTCTTATCATGAATATATTACCATTACTATTCTTTAATCTCTTTTATTAGTAGCATTAACCTATGTCTAGAGATTAATGTATATTATCTTTGTTTGATTAAAATAATTTATAATATATATGTATATGCGTAATAGCAAGATAGTACTTTGAATATCTTTTAACGAGATATATATCATCGCCAAATCATTCTTCTTATTATCATTACATATCATACATCATAAATTACGATGCATCTCAAATTAAAATCATTCACATCACAAGTTGCATTTCATTCAATATATCATTTCATATTGCTTTGTACATGACATACATTTCATACTGCATTATAACCTACATACTGTACACACTGCATTACATGTTAACTTTTAACTCCACAAATAACAAGTATACCGTATGAGGACTTGTCTTAGAAATTGTAATAACCCGGAAATCTGGGCCAATTTAAAATTTTTATTTTGGCTATTTTAGCGAATTTTGATTATTTAAAATAGATTATTTTAAATAAAAACGACGAGAAAATTTATTTTAAATAGAATTAGAACGTATATTTATATATGTCGTTGTTAGAATATAAATAATTATTTATAATTATAAAAGGAATTGAAAATGGCGCGGTAGTTCGATAATTCGATTTCAAATTTCAAATGAATGCACCGGGTGCAAAATAAACCGGATTTTAGTGAAACCAAAAATATTAGAATCTATTTGTGAATATCTTTCCAACGAATCCGAAGAATTGAAATTTCATAGCGGGAATCAAAAGATATGTCCAGTTGAAAATTCTGAATAGTCGCTATAGAATTCAGGCCCTTAAAAATGGAAATTTTGCAAACGACCTCGGATTTCGACGAAACCACTTTTTTTGGATTCGGGATGTAAGGTTATTGCTAGGTTTCAAAATTCGTAATTTTTCGATTCAATATGTGAGCGTGGCAAAGGAAAACGCGTTTGACCAGTTTCAGTTGATTTTAATCGACTAGAAAATGGCCATTTTTCAAACGGTCTCAGAATTTGACGAAATTAGCTTTGTTAGGACCGTATCGTCAATACGAAGCTAGAAAATATTTTTATGGAATTTTTCGAGTTAGTATGTTACCCCGGTAAATTGAAATGCACGTTCAAATTCAATATATAGAGTTATATGTTGATTTTGACGAAAACTGATCGAAGTGATCGAATCAGCTTATGATACATATCCCATTGTGTTCGGAATGGGGGTAATTAGTTAGGAACGACAGTCGTTAGGCATCGATTGGAGTTCGAATTAAAAAGTCAACTTTTTGAATTTTAAAATAAATATATATAAATTATTATATAATCCTCACATCTCTCTCTTTCACTTTTCAGAAGTCAAAACAAAAAAAAAGGAAAAAAAAAAGAAAAATCTCCCGTCGATGATCGATCTCTCCCACCTCTGTTCGCCGCCCACCTCCCTCTGCTCCTCCAACTCGAGACCCTCCCCCTATCTCCTCCCCTCGCGCTCACCCTTCTCTTCCATCGCATAACCTCCCATCGAGATCCACGAAGCCCTAGCCCCAAGCCACCGTCGCCTCGCGGCTACCCACCGCCGACCTCCGACGCTCGCCTTCCCCCCCCTCTTTATTTAAAAAATTCTGTAAGTTTTTTTTTTCGTTTTCTTTTATTATTTTTCTTTGATAAAAACTGAATTTTTCTTTGAATAAAAACTGATTTTGTTTATGTTGAAAACTGAAATTATATATATGTAATTGTATATAAAAGATTAGATTTTTAGAAGAGAATAGGATTCGATTTTTACTAGTATAGATATTCGATTTTTATTAGTGTAAAGATTAGATTTTTACTTGTATAAAGTTTAGATTTTTAACATTATAAAGACTGGATTTTTATTGTATGAACGACATCATAAAAATTCGATTTTTATATATTGAATAGCAAAGTAAAAATTCGATTTTTATATATTGAATAGCAAAGTAAAAATTCGATTGTTATATATTGAATAGCAAAGTAAAAATTCGATTTTTATATATTGAATAGCAAAGTAAAAATTCGATTTTTATATATGTAGTGAATACGGATGACTAAAGTGATGAAAGAAGAAACGGCGGAGATTTTCCACATATGAAGAGTCGAGGCGTTTGGATTAGCAAGTCGGTGAGAACTTCTCACCTTTAATTTAATTTTTCTAGTTAAAATATATGCTAGGATGTAGACGGTGTTTAGTAGCACCCGACACCCGTCGTCCACAGACCATGACGGCTTGTTCGTTTGGTTGTTTGATTTTGCTGTGTAGTTGATTGTGTGATGTGATGTGAAGTGGAATAAAATATTTATACAGTTAAAAATATTTTATAGTTAAAAATAGAATTTTTAACGTGTATATAAAATAAATAAATATAAACAGATCGGATGATTTGTTTATATACACTGATTTGATTGATATTGATTGGGACGATAAATTTTACACATCGCCCAACTGCACAAATAAAATCTGTGTTTGATTGTTTGAAACCCCACACGGGTATTGGGATGATATATGACGTACACTAATCCCGATAATTAGTTGTATGTCGATCGATTGATTGACAGACTGTTATAAACGTTGAATATTTATATTTGATGCTTATACAGTGTAGAATGCACTTTGGATGACGGTTGATTATTTGTCATTGTGGATATATACATGCGTTGTATGAAAATCCATAGAAATAAAATCTATGGTAATTGATTGGGCTTCATTCCAGTTTTGAATAGAAATATTTGAAATAGAAATATTTGAAATAGAATATTCGAAAAATAGAAATATATGAAGCCGTGTTGAATAGATTGACGCCATTTTGACGTGAACGATATTTTTATCGATATTGTTCATCTTATAATGAATATTGAAAGTGATTTCAAAATCTGATATTTTGAAAAGAATTAGAATTCGAATTGAAAGTGAATAGAAATGAATTCGAATTGAAAGTGAATAGAAATGAATTCGAATTGAAAGTGAATGGAAAAGAATTCGAATTGAAATTGAATTGAAATCAATTTGAAATGAATTTAAATCGAATTTATAAGGAAAAATTCAATTTTGATTTGAATTTGAAAAGAAGTTGAAATCGTTTTGAAAACGAATTTAAAACGATTTATATAGCACATTTTGAATTGAAATCGACGAAGTATATATTATATATATTATATATATAATATAATGGCCTGAATAGAACGCGCCGCGCCGCGGCAGTTCGCGAATTTCGACCATTGACTTCGAATGGATATTGCGGGAGATCCGACGGTCGGATTCTCCTAAAACCAGAACCGTTGGGTTCGTTTCGAAAAGAGCTTTCTAACGAATATTAGAAATAAGAAATCTAACGGTTGGATTTGGAATTATGTCCAAATTAAATTTGGAAAAGGTCGTTGTAAGTGCAGTTCGATGGCCGTTGATGGAAATCGACTGTACGGGCCTTGATAAAATTATTAAAAATAGTAATAATTTGTGTAAAATCATAAGAAATGATTTGGGAAGAATTGGGATGAAAAACTACATATTTGAAAAAACAAAAATAGATTTTTATCGAAATGAACTAGTTTTGAACTAGGATTATAATTCTATTTATTTTTAAATAAATAAATTGAATTTGAAAAATGGTTTTGAAGGTAACTAGAATTTCCAATAATTGAATTGGAATGGATTTGAATCGAAATTTTCTTTGGATTATTTCGATGTTGGATTTCGTGATTACACAGATATTGTTATGGAAATTTGAAAGATATATTTATATCGTTATTTCCAATACGATATTTGTTAGTCGTAGAATTTGATATTGAATATAAGCCGATATATTTTCTATTCAGAGCCTTGTATTTAATATCAAATGTGATTTGGGTTTGTCGTGAATGGTGTCTTCATTAACACTGTTCTTAAGCCCAGTTGAGAAAAAGATTGAATCTTTTTATTTAGATTTAATGAAGTGTACCAATTAAATAGTATTTAATTAGAATTGAATTGGTATTGATTTTTGGGTTTATCGTGAACAGTGTTTTAAATAACACTTGTTCTTTAACCCGATAATTAATGGAACGTGATTTTGGGTTGTCGTGAACGGTATCTTCAATAATACCGTTCTTTGACCTAAAGGAGTTAAGAAAATCAGAAACTAACTGGAGATTAGTTAAGTTGAATGGTTTCCTGTGTATTGATCTGATGTTGGTTTCGGCCTTCGGGGTTAATACTTAGGGAATTGCTCGCTTGCTAATTTACGGTTAGGGACTGATTGAAATGTGATGTGATTTTGGGGTTTATCGTGAACCGTGTTTTAAATGACACTGATTCTTTAACCTAGTTAAAGATTAAAACTAAGTGGAGTTTTAATGAATCTTTAATTAGATTGAAAAGATCGAGAATGGAGTATCACCAGTTTTGCTCCAGGCGATAGTTAAATCATTAGTTAGATTTAAACCTGAAATGGTAATTGAATTTACTGATAACACCGTGGTGTTAGATATGAAGTATAACCAGTTTTACTTCATGGGATGAATAGGTTGGCATTGGGAAATTAAAACAAATGATTACTTCGGTAAGGTTCATTAATCCCGACTAGTTTGAATTGATATTCAAAAGTAGATTAAAGAATAAATTTAAATGATTTATCTTTGATAAAATTAATGGGAACCTTTCCCTATGAATGTGAAATTTAGAAACTAACTGTCGGTTTGCTATGCAGAATGGTTTTCTGGATATTGATCTGATGTTGGTTTCGGCCTTCGAAGTTAATATTTGGGGAATTATTCTCTTGTTAATTTACGGTTAGTGACTGATGAATTGGAATGAGGCGTATGTTGCATTTGTGTAACACTTGTTTATAATATACGCGGGTTATTCGGAAAGACCGGGTTTATCCCATTCTGAATAACTGATACGACGATAAGTCAAAGATGAAGACGGTGGTCGAAGACCGGAGGTCTTAACGTCGTTTGGGTGATTACTGATGATCTTGATTGGGATGTACACCCAAGAAGATGGAAACAGTTGGTGATCGTCCAGACGTACGTGGAGATCGATGGATATGCGGGGTACTAGGTGCCTCCGGTTTCGTTCAGACCCAGAACGAACTTGTAAATGGACTGTGTGTCTGACATTGGATTTTAGTCTGTGTGATTGATTTCTATTAAATATATTTCTGTTTGGCGGCGGAGAATTTATTCTCTTGCTTAACGCCCTTCTCTGAGACGTACGAGCTCAGGGGTTATATACTGATGGATATCAAACGCATAGAGTGAATTGCTTGTGTGGCATGCCTAAGTGGCAAATGATCAAGGCTTCTGTTGAAAAGCAAAGTCTTGTGGTTGATGATCGAAGCACGACCTTTGTGGTGTAGCTTTGTGTAACGTTTACTTCGCGAGTTTCACACCCGGTGGTGAACCAAAAACGGGAGAGGACCTCAGGGAGGACATGCGTTTCTTTCTAGTTAGAAGTGGCGTCAGTGGTTTTACACGCCCTGACGAGTTTGACTTATGTGGTTGTTGCTGTTGCGAGGCGCCTCGGATATACTGGTGACTATGTGAAGCCGAAGGAGTCATTCGTTGGCTCATTTACGCCCCATAGGGCGGGGAAACGCAGTGTTCAGGCATAATAATCCACATCAGTGGACCGGCCCTGACGATCCAAGGCTTGCCTGCGCGCTTGCCTGAGGGGCGGACTAAAGCGTCTCGAATCGGTAGAGGACTATCTTTTGCCTCGGTTCACAGATGGAAATCCAACTTCCAATACGTGACGTTTCGGTTTTAGTTGTAATCCTATATATGGCGACATAGTGGGATGGGGCGCTTATGCCGTCTATGATTGATACTTATGATTTGAAGTTGTTTTATACACTATGCACTTATAATAGTATCAAATGATTTGTTTTAAACGTATCAAGCATTCTTGGCTATTATAAGGTAAAAACCATATCCTCCGGCTTGCGTTGCATTGTGTGATGGGACCTGGGTCTTATAATAGCTTCATCGTTCTTTATTTAGCATTGCGCTGTTTGTTATATGCACTGGTATTCTTGGGAGGAAACCCGTTCCGTGTCATACTGCGTGGTCCCTTGATTTACCTAACTTTAAAATATAGATT
>JASFAX010001418.1:0-50869 GCA_030737875.1 Allium sativum
TGCCAAATCCGCCAAATCACTAATTGACGTCCACAAAAATACTCTGCTCGTTAAGCTAATAGAGGTGCTCCTCTCCGCCACTAACAGGAATAAATTTTTAAAAATCAACGTACGTGATTCTTAAGAAATACTCTGTCAGACATTCATCCATACAAGTCATCCAGGAATAGGATGAACCGAAGGCACCCTCCTACTCCATCCAATATAGGAATCACCCCACGGATCAGTAGCGAGAAGTCCTTGCAAATCCGTAGATTTCAACCACGACAGAATCACAAACCAAATAACTCTGGTTGCAAGCCAGAGAAATTCGAAAAGTAGTCCTTCCGCTTATGAAAATCCACGGTCTTCAATTTCTCCATTGTAACAACCCGGAAAATCTGAACCAGTTTAAATTTTTTATTTTGGCAATTTTGTTGAATTTTGAATATTTAAAATGAATTGTTTTAAATAATAACGACGAGAAATATATTTTGAATAGAATTCGAACGTATATAGTTATATAGACCATATTTAGAATATAAATATTTATTTTTAATTATAAAAGGAATTGAAAATGGCGCGGTAGTTCGAAAATTCGATTTCAAAGTTCAAGTGAATGTACAGGATTCAAAATAAACCGGATTTACCGAAACCAAAAATATTAGAATCTAATTGAGAATATCTTTCCAATGAAACAGAAAAATTGAAATTTCATAGCGGGAATCAATAGTTATGTCCAGTTGAAATTTCAGGATAGTCGCTATGAAATTCTGGCCCTTAAAAATGGAAATTTTGCAAACGACCTCGGTTTTTTACGAAACCACTTTTATTGGATCCGGGATGCCTAGTTATTGCTAGGTTTCAAAATTCGTAATTTTCTGAATCAATATGTGAGCGTGGCAAAGGAAAACGGGTTTGACCAGTTTCAGTTGATTTTAATCGACTGGAAAATGGCCATTTTTCAAACGGTCTCAGAATTTGACGAAATTTGTTTTGTTAGAACCGTATCGTAAATACCAAGCTAGAAATAATTTTTCTGGAATTTTTAGAGTTCGTATGTGACCCCGGTAAATTAGAATGTGCGTTCAAATTGAATATATACTGATTTATATTTTAATTTTAACGGAAACTGATTCAAACGGTCGAATTGGCCTGCGATACATATTTCATTGTGTTCGGAATGGGGGTAATTAGCTATGGGCGACTGTCGTTGGGTGTCGTTTGGAGTTCGTATGCAAGAACTCTTTTATTTTGAATTAAATAATATTTAAAATATAATATATATATCCCTTTTGACCCAACCCTTGTCAAACTTCAAAACCTGTGGTCAACTTCCCAAACGCGCCTCCAACCCTCTCAAAAAAAGAAAACCGACGGGGATATTCTTCCATAACTTCCTCCCCAAAATTCGATCAATCCCATCACTAATTCAACCCACCCCTAAAGCAAAAATCAAAGTACTTATTCTACCCTTCAAATCCATACCCAACTCGTTCGAATTGGTGGTGTATAATGAGATGAAGACGGGCTCCAACTCGAGCCGTTCGAGGCTGCTTTCGCACCGCCAGGGCCTGTCAAGTTGGCCCAACTGGTCAACGTGGAAGGAGGAAGGTCCAGCGCCCGCTCTGGTGATGTCAGATTGAACTCCGGCGGCCTCAAGCATGGTGCAGCGGTGGATTTCCAATCGGAGCAGTTTTCGTCGAGAAGGGTAATGAAGCAGGGAGACAACGCAATGCAAACGTTATAAAAAGGTAGTTTTTTTTCCTATATTCATTGCGTTAAAAAAAAGCAGAAAATGAAGTATGAACATTACATTAAAAAAATCAGTTTTGTTTTAAAAATCAAATTTTATAAGGAAAACATGGTTTTAAAATTATATACTTTGTTTTTGAAGAAAAGTAATTTATTTATATAAGTAGCATAAAAAATATGATTTTTATTTATATTAGTGTAGAAAAAATGATTTTTATTTATAAAGTAAAGTTTATATAATTTTTATTTATAAAAAGATTATATTTTAATGAGGTAAAAGAAATGATTTTTATAAATACTAGCCTAGCATAAAAGAAGTGATTTTTATTTATATACAGCGTTGTTCAAAATATGATTTTTATATTATAGAAGTAATAAAAATATGATTTTTATATTATAGAAGTAATAAAAATATGATTTTTATATTATAGAAGCGTTATAAAAATATGATTTTTATATATATATGATATTAAAAATATAATTTTTATATAGTGAAGAGAATAAAAATATAATTTTTATATAGTGAAGAGGGTAAAAATATGATATTTATAAGATGGAGAATATAAAAATACGATTTTTATATATGATGCAGCGAAATAAAAATTCGATTTTTATGTGAGTAGCGGATTAAAAATAGAATTTTTATATAATAGAGAATATAAAAATATAATTTTTATATATATAACGAAATAAAGATCTGATTTTTATTACATATATAGTGAAATAAAAATGTGATTTTTATAGCGGTGAAATAAAATGTGATTTTTATATATGTATAGCGTAGAGAAGACTGCGTTGGCATTGCGGACAAATCCAGACTGTTCTGAATTTCAGAAATATAGAATGGCGGAGTGGAACCCTCTGTGAGAACTCCTCACTTTAGAATTTCCTTTTCTAGTTAAAAATATATACTAGGATGCAGACGGTGCTTAGCAGCACCAGACACCTGTCGTCCACAGACTATGGATGGCTTGTATGTTTGATTGTTTGTTGTGATGAAAATTGATTGTGTGATGTGAAATAAAATAAAATATTTGTATAGTTAAAAATATAATTTTTAAACGTGAATGTGAATAAATTAATTTTCATTTACAACCGGACGGTTTGTTTATGAACACCTATTTGAAGGACATTGATTGGGACGATAAATTTTACACGTCGCCCAACTGCACAAATATTATTCAGTGTTTGTGGATTGAAATCCCACATGGGTGTTGGGATGATATTTGGCGTACACTAATCCCAATTATTTAATGGTATGTCGATCGATTGGTCGACAGACTGTGTAAGCGTTAATTATTTATATTTAATGCTTATGCAGTTGTGTGGTGCACTTTGGATGATGGTTGATTAATTATCGTTGCTATAATATACATGTGTTGTATGGAATCCATATAATTAACATTATATGATAATTGATTGGGCCTCATTCCAATTGGGAAAATAAAGAATATTATAAAATGTAGATTCATGTGTTGAGTAGAATATAGATTCATGTGTTGAATAGAATATAGATTCATGTGTTGAATAGAATAAATATTCATTTGTTGAATAGAATAACGAAGTTATTGAAAAATATAAAGCCGTGTTGATTAGAGATGCGGTATTTTGACGCGAACGATATTTATATCGATTATATTCGTTTTTACAATGAATATTGAAAAGAGATTTAAAAATCGAAAACATAAAATGAATTCGAATTGAATAAAATATAAAATGAATTCGAATTGAATAAAATATAAAATGAATTCGAATTGAATAAAATATAAAATGAATTCGAATTGAATTGAATATAAAATGAATTTGAATTGAAATGAATTCAGATCGAATTGAAAACGAACTGAAATCGAATTGAAATCGATTTGAAATGAATGTAAAAAGAATTTATAATGGAAAATTCAAATTTGATTTGAATTTGGAATGAAAGTTGAAATTGTTTTTGAAACAAATTTGAAACGATTTATAAAATTCGTTTTAAAAAGGAAATCGACGAAATATATATAATATATATAATGGCCTGAATAGAACGCGCCGCGGCAGTTCGTGGATTTCAAGCATTGGCTTCGAACGGACATTACGGAAGATCCGACCGTCGGATTCTCCTAAAACCGGAACCGGTGGGTTTGTGTCGAAAAGAGCTTTCTAACGAATACAAGAGATTTGAAATCTGACGGTTGGATTTGGAGATACGTCCAAATCAATTTCAGAAAAGGTCGCTGTAAGTGCAGTTCGATGGCCGTTATTGGAAATCGACTGTACGGGCCTCGATAAAATTATTAAAAATAGTAAAAATTTGTGTAAAATCATAAGAAATGATTTGGGAAAAATTGGGATGAAAATCTCCATATTTGAAAAGATAAAAATAGATTTTTATCGAAATGAACTAGTTTTGAACTAGAATTAAAATCAATTTATTTTTGAAATAAGTAAATTGAATTTGAAATGATTTTGAAAATAACCAGAATTTCCGATATATAAAGTGGAAATGGATTTGAATCGAAATTGGCTTTAGAATATTTCGATGTTGAATTTCGTGATTATACAGATATTGTTATGGGAATTTGAAAGATATATTTATACTGTTATTTCCAATACAAGATTTGTTGGTCGTAGAATTTGATATTGAATATAAGCCGATATATTTTCTATTCAGAGTCTTATTTACAGCTGGAACGATGCTCGGAAAGCTCTGTATCTGTGTATTACTTTCAGTTGTGTTTTGTATTATTTTTCCCCTGCAATACTGTATTTAAATCTCTGATATTCTTTGTTGTATAATATTTATTCATACTCTGTATATTCTTGTATTCTGATGGAATTGTTGTAAATAACAATAAAATGGTCTTCTGTTTGTGTTCTGATTCGTCTTGTCCTCAATTATATCCGTGCTTTCCTTCACGGGGAAGTTCGGGTCGTCTCATCCATCTTAAAGTACCATCTTCACGTATTTGTTGGTTCAGAATGGTTTTGGAACATAAATTCGATCAAGGTCTTTCCGTACCAACAATCGTTTTAGTCGGGTTTGATAGTCGGTGATTTAACTATCAAATAACAATCGAGTAAATGACATGAGTTTATTGATTTAGTACTTGGCATTGTTTGGCTCCTTAAAAATATATTTAACAATTTGGTTAATAAACTTCTAATTCTTCCTATATGTTCAAAACAATTTTCTTATTCTTAATTTTATTATAACAAACCATTTTATACATTTCAGAGTATGTATCTATACTTAACATTCCATTTTCTTTACCATTGGGAATATCATTATACTTTTCAAAACCTCTCTTCCCATTTCCTTAAATTCTGGCATCACGATATATACTTATATATATAATACTAAATGGTATAAACCCATTTAGTATTTCTGGTATGACAAATCAAAAGTCAAATTTATATAATTTAAAATCAAATATTCTTATTTACCTTATAACTAACATTTATATTCAAAAACCTCGTACTCATGTTCAATATTCCTCGTATGGAATAATTAACCAATTTCAACACCTTTCCCTCTTTTCAAACTAATACCATTCCTCGATAATAGTGAAGCCGTTCAAATTGGGGTATTTTATTACCTCTCAGACCTTGATCGACAACGTTCTTACCTCAGAATAAATACCAGTTTGTCACTTAACCAAGATATTAGAATCTCCTCTATCACTTTGATTTCAAAATCTAGTTTTATGAACTGTTTCTTTCATTTGAAATCTTTGTTCGATAATCTCTTTACTTAATTCATTTGATTAAGTAAATGTCCACAAAACACCACTTTTAACTTAAATCATACTTTGCTTATAACACTTTGATTTATAATAAAAATCACTCATCAAATAATCTATTTCCATTTATACGAGCATTCTTATCATAAACTTCATCTTGGATTAAAAATCCGCTTTTCCACTTTTTTAAATAAGACTCGTTAACTTGGATTTTATTACAAAAACCCATTACCAATGTTTAACACAACCCAATTATATGTATTTCTTTACATTTGTAATTCTTATTTTTTTTACAATGTTTCGCTCAATTGAATACTTTGACCTTTAAGGTCGACATTTTGGTTTAAAGAATCCCCTTTAAAAACCATGTATGGATTCCTTCCAAATCACTTATAAAAAATCCGATAACTTCTTAAACAACTTCTTATATTTTATTTAAAACATTTACCATTACCATATTTCAGCCTGTTACTAATATATTTATCATCTTCTTATCATTTCATTTCAATTGAATTCCCTTTTACTTAATTTAGTAATTAAGTAAAATCTTATTTAAATCTTCACATTCACTTATACATCTCATTTACAAATCTTGTTGAAAGCTTTGGATTATAAATCTCCTTATAACTCTCATTGCTCCTTATCAAAACTTATCGCTACTCAACATTTCTTAATCGATGTCTAATTAAAAGTCATCGCTTTAGTTAATATTAATTAAAATAATAATTAACTTTATTATTAACTATATTAAAGATAGGTAGCTCGTCTATTAACTAAAATAGTATCATTGTTATTTTAAAAAAAAACTTATTAAATAATAATTTTCTTTATTCGCACTAAACAATTGAATGATTTCCTTAATTCATAGTTAAACAAAGATTAACAAATATTTAACTTTAACGAAAATTTAAATCAAATTTATTCATTTGTCCATTTTACTCGTAAATGGTGGATTTTACCAACTGTACATATCAGTTAACTATTAACTGATTTTCATTTGTCATTTCCCTTTTTTATTAAATCAATTAAATAACTTAATTAATTTAAAATGCCATTTAATTGTTTTAAAAACAATTATTCTATTTTACCAACCCATAAGGAAATTCTTGGCTTTCTACTCTTAACTTGCATAAACCATTTCAATAATTTCTCTTATAACTCGATTTAAAATATTTATTTATAAATTTCTAATTTAATTATTCTTATAAATTAACTGGAAAACTTTAATCTAGTTATAAAATAATTTATAACTTTAAAATCACGTCAATCCACCTGACGGTAGACCGATGTTTAAAACTATATATTTTTGGCCATTCATTGCCAATTACCCAACCAACACTGTCGATTAATTTTAATCACAACCATGATGAATATATATTCAACCATCAACATTCAAACAGGTTTTGGTGTCAGTCGGTGTGATTAACTCATATATGAATAATATACACCACAAATAAAATACAGTTTATTTGAGGAATCCAGTCGGATCCCTCCAACCTGTCCTTCTCTGCATCATAGATAACAGTTTGATAGTAATAATGAATTAAATTTCAATATTCTATTATTTAAAACAACAAACATCCAACAACATCCATAGCAGCCAATCAACCAATTTATATGGTTAACAGTAAATTATAATTTTCTATGAATTGACCACATCATAGGATTCTAGAGGGTGTGAGAATTAACTCACCGGTTTAATTTCGGTTGACGGTCGATATTTGGTCTCATTAAATTTTAAACAACCGTTTAAAATTATCATAAATTCCAGCCATCCCCAACTGATTCCAAATCAGCACGTCCACGTAGTGCTCGTCGTCACGATCCCGACGAGTCCTGTTTCACGCAATTCCGTTAATGTACGAATAAGGTACGCTATTTCTAAGTTATATATATAAATAGGATTATTAATTAACTGATTATAATTATAAATTAAATAAATCATTTAATTACCTTACTAAACACCACACGTCATCAGGCTATAACGCGTTTTTTTCTTCCTAGAGTAGATCTATTCTTCCCCGATGTCTTTCCATACCCGATAATTCCTCAATTATTGCTCCTCATCTAAGCACGACTTCCTCAATTAATTTTACAGCCGCCCTCTGACGTTCTGAAATCCACCTGTCCACCTTCACCGATGCGCCACTTCCCCAGCAACGACTGCCCACGAGCCTCGACTCCATATTAACTCCAACCGACTAGGAAACAAGCTTGAACCGAAAACAAAATTGCCTCGTCGAAACCCAAATTCCTCCGCCAGCACACAACCGAAACCCACCAGATTCCATCCACACCTCCGCCTCCCCTCGGCCCACCATCGAGTTTCAGGAAACTCCGGCCCTCGTGCACCACCGTCACCATAAACGTCACCAAAATCGAACCCATCAAATAAAAACACATCACAACCACCCCTCCGTTTACCCTGAACTGCTCCACATCTGCCAAACCTGGCCTCACCGGATCACCATGACGATCTCCGCCACCCCTCCACCTTTCACCTCGCACCAGCCTCATCCCCTCTGGTGCCCTACAACTCCTCCACGACCTAAAAATCCGAACTCCATTACACAGAAAATACAAACAAAAACTCCCTCTATTACAACCTTACCGCCGTCAGCATAAGGTGTCGGACCTCCTCAAACCGCCACCAAAATGACTATTGCTCCTCCCCCTAGCCTCTCCTGAACCAACTCCCCCCCCCCCCCCTCGACCGGTGCTCACCAGCATGGAGCAAAAACCGCCACGCCCTTATACTCCTTTTTCTACTTCCACGTTGTCTTGTTGGATCTGAAATTCGACCAGTATACATAGCTCACAATCCCTTCCATTCTGTAGTTGAAAGTCTTCCCTAACCCTTCGTGAATATGGAGTTGGATCCAATCGAAATGGTTAGGTGTTTGTGTAAGGGGGAATCAAATGAAGTAGAAGTACTATTTACTGGAAGCTTTAATCTGAAGTAAAAAGGTGAATGGAAAGGAGAGGAGTGAATTTGGTTCTGTAGAGATGTCATCGTAGGTTTATTTCATAGGTGAAAAATATAATATTTTATTATATTATTTTATTGTGATGTGACGAAAGATTTTTATCTGACGTGACCGACGATTTTTATTCATACCTATCGCAATTCCCGAACACTGTTTATTGGCTCCTGTGCTCACATACAAACTCCATTCGCAATGCGAATGGACAACATAGTATAATTTGACGCTACGTTCCTAATGAAACTTGTTTCGTCGGATTCCGAGTCCGATTGTTCAAACGGCGCTCGTTCACGTCCAAATGGTCGTTTTATTTGTATTTTATTTTGCCACGCTCACAGAATAACCCCGATTGACGTGCAGTTTGAAATCTAGCAATAATTAGCTATTACGGTCTCAATAAAATTTGTTTTGCTGAAAACGGTGGTCGTTTGAATAAAGTCCCTTTTAAAAGTTCCAGTTTGAATTAAAATAAATCAATTTTAAAATACTTCAATATAATATTAATAAAATATTGAAATTGGCCATAAACAGCAGAATATCACATACTACCACAATAAAATATCACTGGTTGAATTTCAAGCCAAATCGATATTCAGAAAAATAAAAGTCCTTTGTTTTATATAAATAAATCGCTATAATATATAAAGGAATTCCATAGCGACTATTTTCAAATTTGATTTGGACATAAAAAAAAATCTATGCTATGAAAACTGGATTTTTCTCTTTCATTAGAAAGATATTATCAAATAGATTCCGACGTTTCTTGTTTCGAGAAAATCCGACTCACTTTGGGTCTTGTACAGCCGTTTAAAGTCCAAAGCGCCAAATTACGAACTACCGCGCCGCTGCAGCTCGTTTTATAATATAATTATAAATTGAACGTTCTGACGTCGTTTTAATAACGAATATATTTATATAAGTTAATATAAACCATATTTAAACCATTTTAAATCGCTCGTCCACCTTATACAGCAAAATTAACATTTTCCCCAAATATGCCGAAAACAAAATATTATTACATTATCAATATAACCAAATATTCAAATTAAAATGGTTAAATCTAATTATTTAAACTCAAATCAATATTTTAAATAAATAAAATATTTCTAATAAATGGTCAGAAAATACGGGACATTACAATAGTGGATCAAACTGATCGACCAGAATTCATAAGCCACTCAACCAATAAAACTCCACAATATAAAATCATTTTATATTAAATAACAAATACGTTCACTCGTATATATACACTCAAATCAATCTAAGGTATTACTGACCCCATCTCTACTGAGTTACGCCACAGAGCCAAGGTAATTACTTAACATTTAGCTCTGATACCACTGTAATGACCCGGGTTTTCGCGATCCTGGGTAATCGACATATAACCCAATATCGACTATCAAGCATCGGAAATATCGGATAGTCCATGAAAGAAATTAGAGGGTGAGAATAGATAAGATTAAAGCTTAGAATAGAAGAAGAAGAAGAAGGACATACAACATCAGAGTAAACACGAATCTCACAGCGAAATAAATAAAATATAACATAACTTTGAAATAAAACCAGTATATGTATACAATAACATTTATCAGAGTACACCACTTACAACACAGCGGAAATAACAATAGTTATATATTCCTGAAGCCTCCTGCCCCAAGCTCTCAGTATATCTGTAAAATCCTGACTACTTGAATGCCCATACAAATTTGTGCACCCAAGAGTTTAGGGAAAACAAACAAAATAAACTTTGGGTCAGTCATGGGACTGGTGTGAGTAAACAATTTAAAATAGTTTGAGAATATAAACAATATCTCCTAAGACCATACTGTATAACACGGAACAAGTTTTTCCCTTATGAGAATCCAAAACACTTGATTCGACATTCAAAACTCCTTTTGAAAGAAACGATGATCTTTATATCAAAATTCTTTTGATATTATAATAGTGTCTATCCACCACAATATAATAATCATCTAGCAGAACGCTTTCATCTCACGTTCCACATACATAATATATAATCAAAAACCGCGGGCGCTTATTAGGTAATGAATTCCAACTGGCTAGGTATGGGACCACCTTCCGAAAGTTTATCCCTAGAGAGGAATACACCGGGTTCAACAAGAACATCTTGCAACCCAGGCTAAACATGACAGGTCACTCATTTCGCTTAAATGTGCCGAATGTATTATCACCAACGGTTGGGATCAGCAACCGTTTCCCGAAAGGGACAGCATCGATAGATTTAACAAACAAAAGGAATTTCTCTAGATCAGGTGACAATACACCCTACTAAGCAGCCAACCACTTAGTCATGCGACCTACCCGATTTTATACCATTTCCTGGTTGTGAGGCTAGAGGTCATAACGTACAAACCACACCTTTTTTTACTTTGAATGTCACATCGTCATACCTGCCAAATAACAAATTGATTTCCCCAAAAATACTATGGGTGTACAGCTAAGAGAAACAAATTCCTCCGCCACCAAACGTAAATACGTTTGGAGATATCAACTTACACAATCTATTAAATATACTCTGTTAGACATTCTTCCATACAGGTCGTTCGAGGACTGGACAGACCAAAGGCACTATTCTGTAAACAGGACAGCCCTTGCATAACTCCGTCTTCAATTATCTTCATCATATTTGATAGCAACGCTAACGCCCATACAGAGTGGTTTTTAGATAATGAATCTGATCTCGATCTCTCCGTATTGATGACGGAAATGGTCAAAAACTTTGATATTCGGTTATTTAACTATCAAAGGAAAATGGGTGTACAAACAACAGTCGTATTTCCAAATGGAAATCTCCGAGCAAATCATCAATCAACACTGAACCCCTTTAATTTAATTTGTCATTCAATTATCCATTTCCCTATTCCCGTTTCCATATATTCGTAAATTCCTATTTTCTAAATTTAGAAAATATACGTTGTTAATCATTGGAAAACTTTTCCATATTTACTCTCATTTCTATCTTTTTATATAAGAAAACATTTCTGATATTTATTTGGAAAACATTTCCAAAACTCCTTCATTGGATTTAAACAGATGTTTAAATAAAACATCGCTATGCCAACTCAAACCATTACACTCATTAACTAAATTCTCTTAACCAACCTTCACTATCGAACCTTAATCATTCCTTAGTTAAAAATGGAGTCAATCAAGTTGGGGTATAACTACCTCTCAGACCTTAACTGAACTACATTTTAAACCTTGAAATAAACAAAGTTCACCTTTTAAATCTTTAACAAACTTCCTTAAGTAACTCTCTTTCGAATTATCCCTATTCGATAACTCTTTCCTTAGAATAAACTATATTCGATAATCTCTCTTTCCAATAAACTATATTCGATAATCTCTCTTTCGAATAAACTATATTCGATAATTTCTCTTTCGAATAAACTATATTCGATAACCTTTCTTCGAACAAACTATATTCGATAATCTCTCTTTCGAATAAACTATATTCGATAACCTTTCTTTGAATAAACTACTTTTGGTAATCTCTCTTTTGAATAAACTATATTCGATTAACTCTAATTTGATTAACTCTATTCGATTAACTCTATTCGATTAACTCTAATTCGATTAGCTCTAATCAATTAATTTTATTCGATTAACTCTAATCGATTAACTCTAATTCGATTAACTCTATTCGATTAACTCTGTTCAATTAACTCTAATCGATTAACTCTAATCGATTAACTCTATTCAATTAACTCTAATCAGTTAACTCTATTTGATTAACTCTTTTATATAATCCATTTAGTTTGATTTCGTATTTTAAATTAATAACCAATTTCCAAATTCTATTTATACTTCTATTTATAGAATTATTCATACGAAATCTCCTTTTTATTTCCAACACTTAAATCTCATTTATTATTCCCTTTATAAATACTACGTTCGATTTCTTTTTAAAATATCGGTGTTAAAACCAATTACTACTTCTCTATATAATTGCATACTTAAAAATTCCATTTATCAAATGATAAATATTTTGCTTAATTTATAAAATATTATTTATAAATTAATCTTCCCACTTTATCTGTGAAAACAGATTTCTACTTAATATCCACTTTAAATAAATCTTCCCATAATTCTTTTATATCCTGCCAATTTTCCTTTTTATTTTATTTATTCCATAAATAAATATTTCTTTTTATAACTCTATTTATTCCATAAATAAATATTTCCTTTTATAATCTATTTATTTCATAAATAAATATTTCCTTTTATAATTCTATTTATTTTTTAAATAAATATTTCCTTTTATAAAATTATTTGATTTTATATAAATATTTTTTCTTTTCAATATACACATTGAAAATTCCCTTTTTAATTCCAGTATTATATATGGTATTTAAAATACCAAATAACAATGATCGATATCATTCAAACACACACATAATCAACAACAGATTATATATCACATCATATATTACAATATATGAAAAGAATAGTATTATAAATATTGAGGAATCCAGTTGGATTCCTCCAACCTGTTTCCCTGCATCCACAGATGTTAAACAGTATAATTAACATCAACTTCATTTCAATATGAAATATTCTAATAAACAGAATCAATATAAAATTAATGATTTTTATATATAACTATATCTATATTTTCAACCAATCAATCAGCAATTCAATCAACCAATCAACACACAGATATCAATCATCATTTATCAATTCTAAATATACGTTATAAAAATATGAACTGATAGAGTTGGTGAGTTTTACTCACATTGGACGATCATCGTTAAATAACGATAACCATCGGTTGATTAGAACAGACAATTTATTTCGCTATAAATTGTAACGAGCTCTAATTCACTCCCAGTCAGTTCCATTGTGTAGCCGTCGTCCATACGGTCCCAACGGATCCTGTTTCGCTGAATTCTGGTACCGTATGGAAAAGTTACGATATCAAGAAGTTAATATACATTTAAATTAAATTAAACTTGGATTTTTATATTCTAATGAGCCTTTACCTTTTCAGTAACATCGGCCCACATGATAACTTACCACCCGACCCGCAACTTCGTCTTCCTCTTTACAATTCAAAACGCAAGTTCCAGCAACAGGCCATATTCGATCTTCTCAAACACCACACTAATTGTTTCTTCACCAATCTACAAACCTTAAACACCATTTCATTTCTCCCTTAGCTTCTCTATCCTCTAGTACCAACAGTACTAATAAAATGCAATCGACACTCCCGCTTTCACCGCGTCGAACTTCCACTCACGGCACTCTCTCATTTTAACACAATATCACGAGCTGTTTTCACCACAATCCCTTCGAGTCCCTTTCAACCTCACCCCATAAACACAGAACTTGACTCCTCCTTTTCCGTCGTGGTGGAACAGCAGATAAACAAGATTCTGGAAAACTTGCGTCATTTTTTTATTTTATAAAATCGCAGAAATTCAACCCAACCGTTAATCGATCCTACTATCAAGAATCCAACACCCTAAATTGCAATCGAATCTTCGAACTCCCAAAATGTCGAGCCCTAGGTTCCGCTGAAACCAAGTGTTCCAGGAAAATGGAATCGCACCTTGCAAAAATTGTGTAGAATCGAAGTTGATGACTCAAGGATCTCATATATACGTATACTATGATTTTTAGTATTTGCTTTTAATTTGTATGGATTTTAGAAAGCTGCGTTTGGTGTAGAAGAAGTAAAACTGACGGCGGAAATTTGCTTTGACCAAAGAGAGTGATATCCTTATGGTTAGGGTAAGGTAGTACTATTTATAGAGAAGGTAAAATATTTTTTTATTCATTATTTTATTTGTTTTCAAGCAACCGCTATTTGTATTGTTGAATGAAAATTTATATAATCACGTACAATATCCAAAAATCACGAAAATTGACATACACCTTTAGTTCGATATTACGGACCTAAGAAACTGGTTTCGTCGAATTCCGACTCCGTTTGCTCACACAGCGTATTTTCAACTGTCAAAATATCGACTGTTTTTCACATTAAAAATCCGTACGGCCACGTAATGACTCCAAAAATCATGAAAATTGAAATCTAACAATAATTTAATATTTCAGATCCAACAAAATTAGTTTCATCGAAAACAGAGTTAGTTTGCAAAACTGGCTATTTTTAAAGCTCTAAATAAACCCATTTAAATATTAAATATATTTAAAAATAATTAATTAAATATTTATAAATAAATATTATCTTATATATTCACAATAGAAAACCATACAGCTCCAAAATACTCCTGTCTGAATTTATAGCTTGACATTTCAAGCCCAGATTAAATCAGTATTCAATTTATATTGAAAATATAAATAAATCGTTATAAATTATAAAGGAATTCCATAGCGACTATTTTAAATTTTGATTTGGACATAACTCAAAATCTACACAATGAAATCCTGATTTTTCTCTCCCATTAGAAAAATATACTTCGCCAGCTCCGAACGTTTCTTGTTTCAAAGAAATCCGGTTTAAAACAGATTCTATATATTCGTTTAAAGTTCGAATCGCCAAATTACGAACTGCCCCGCCATTTCGAGCTCGATTTTAATTATAATACAATTATACGTTCAACTATCATTTATATAATATATTCGTTAATATAATTCAACTCTAAACTGAATTATATATTCTAAATAATCCAATTCACACAATATTATTAATTATACTATTTCCGACTATTCTGGAATTTAAACATAGTATTTAATTATTATATTAATTAAATATTCAATATTATTTAATTATGGTCACTTTAAATTACCAAACAATATTTTAAATAATTAAATAAATTAATTATTATACCTTAAAATACGGGACATTATAGTTTTTTTTTGTTTTTTTAAGGAGAACAATAAACAAGAAAATTAACTCGAAGAATAAAATCAAAATCAAATTCTTTCCCTGGCAACGGCGCCAAAAACTTGTTCGCAAAATAGAAATTCTATCGAATTAGAAAACCATCGCGAAGTGTAATAAACCGTAAGCGCACGGCGTACACTTGTAGTACGTTAGCGAGTGCGAGTCGATCCACGGGGAAAGAAATAATTTTAATTATATCCAATCAAATTAAACCAAATTCAAGTGAAGTTTTAACTAATAATAGCTAATGAAAACTATAAACTAAGTTGAGAGCTAAATATGAAATGAAAATAATTTAGAGGCAAATCAACTCTCACATTTATGTAAGTTTTCAAAAATACAATTTATGATCTCCATTAAGTGATATAAATGCAATATTTAAATCACTTATGGTTCTCATGAAAATGGAACTAAAGCAAAACTATTCTAAGTATAGCCTATGAATTATTAACTAAAACTATAGACCATCAAATTTTGTTCTTACTTTCATTTCAAAATCAATAACCACTTAGCAAATATTGATGTAATTTGTGTTTACATTGACTAAGCATAGCCTATTTTGTTGTCAACAATAATAGACTATCAAAACCATTTGTATAAACTTACATCAACATTCACTAACATGAAGAACAAATTAGAGATCACAAACCATTCAAATGTTGAACTTACATAAAGTTAGAGAGCATCATTACCCCCAAAATCAAGGGATTAGCCACTCATATGCGTTATCATATCAACACATGTAAGTTTCAACATTGGAAAATAAAGCAAAATGAAAGAAAAACTAATGAGAACAAGAAGAGAACTAAACTAAGAACATAAAGTAAATGAACATGAAAGTAAATCTAAGCTATGAACATGAATGTAAATCTAAGCTATGAACATGAAAGTAAAGAGCATAGAAATTAAATTACGTTAAAACAAAGAAGTTATATAAAGAAAATGGCTAAGTAGCCATGGAAATACAAGAGAGCTTTTGCTCCTCTCAACTAAACTAAAGAAGGGAATATAATAGAAGAGGATATTTACATTACATAAAGAGGTATATATGCATGTTTGAAACCCTAAAACCCTAATCACTTTTTATGGGAACTCCCCAAAGTACCCCCTTCATGAAGCTTCTATTTTGTTTCCATTCACTAATGAGTCATGTAAATTTCATGAGGCCTTTAATTGTTTCCATAAGCCAACACATTAGCCACTAATAGCTCCATTAAAGAAAGAGGGAGAGCGGGTGGGGTCTTCCACTAAGTAGTGTATGAATTAATTCCATCTCCAATTCCTTTGTATTCATTTTGTGCATGCATATCATCATGTAGCCCAATTGCATTCGTTGCCAATTTCCTACAAAACAACATGAAAAATGAACAAGTAAATGTTTTCAAAAATAAATACATGCACAAATGACCATTTTTTCCTAATATGAAGATGAATGTATGATCATTTAATAATTTTGGGTTTTTGGTTTAAAACCTGTAAAAATAGCCAATTATGTTATTTATTTAATTAAAACAAGAATAAATGTTTGAATATAAATGTGCACATTTACATGCACATCAAAGGCAAAGGGAGGGTTCAAGAAATTCACAATTTCACGATTTCAAGCACGGAGAGACCGAAGAGATGCTAAGCAAAAGATAACAGTGGGTCAAGGGCAACAAACACACCAACAGGCGAAGAGGTAGAATTTATTTTCAAGTATTCATTACTTATTCAAATTTTTATTCAATTTATTTCCAATTTCAACTTAATTTATCTGCGAATTCGGTTTATATTTTACCACAATAAAGATGTATTTCAATTAAATTTTCGCTTATCTATTTACCAAAACATTTTATTAGAATTTACCCAAACATTTCTAACACTTATCTACAAGGTCCAAGTATTTCTTTCCATTTAAATCGGAACCATATATTCATCACGCTTTCGAGACCACAAAATAATTACTGATGATGTCTGGATCATCAACAGAATTATCTTTAAGCGACTAGAGTATGATTATATTTCTATCTATTATATATTGGACTTCGTATATACGTTAGTTAGGCGTATATTCAAAATCCATACATACTCGATAGCCCAATCTCGACGTCAATAGAATACTCAAAACTCTTATTATAAATTATATTTTCAAAATAAATACACTTTTCCAAACGATTTATGAAATTTCAAAATAATTATATAGATTTCAAAATATGCTCTCTCAAACATAATACTCCAAAATCTCATTCTAGGGTATTTCTAACCCTATCTCCAATGAAATAGTATAACTCTAATGGGTCCTTATCTTTTGTTCAAATATGTCATACCCCATAGCTTTGTATAAACCAAAGCTCTAATACCAACTTTAATGACCTGCCTTTTTGCCCTATTCTCGCTAGTAATTAAACCAACTTAAATTGTTCATAGAGACGGATAGTTATGGGTACATACATATTTGAACACAAAGAATGGAACTTTTAATTTCATTACAAAAATTTTACATCAGAGTTATAGTAAATTCGAGTACATAATACGCTCAGTGGAAACAAAAATGCTCACAGCAGAAGAAGTAAGACCAAAACCAAAACTCTAGCTCCAAACTGAATCCCGCTCTGAAACTAAGCCTGCAAACTAAACTACCAGCTCCCCATGCAAAATATGGGCACCCAGAGTTTAGTCCAAGTCAGTCGTAGGACTGGTGTGAGAACTCAAAACAGTTATTACTTCGGGTTTATTTTAAAGTTGGGAAAATTCACCAGACCATGCCGCTAACGCGGAACAGGTTTACTCCATATGAATTCCTGTGCATAAAAATCCGCAATGACTTCGGAAAATGAAGCTATCATAAGCTCGTCCCATATCACATAATGCAACGCACACTAGATGGGCGAGTTTTCTTATAATAACCAAAAATGCTTAAATACGTGAAAATCCTCTTTTAATATTATCATTAGTGCATAGTGTTGAAAGCCATTTTACCAATAAATATATTAATCTTAGCACGCATAGTAACTATGCCCACATATATAGTTTACAAACAAATCAAATGGCTTGTATTGGTTATTGGGTTTCCAACGTGATGGTTCCTAACACGAAAGATCATTGGAGGACACAAAGCTAAGTATTCCCGGTTAACATCCAGACAACGGACATCGAATACATAGCACGAAAGTATATATCCCGGATAACATCCAGACATCGGACACTGTATATACTTTATTCCCTTAGGTTTCGAGGTAGATCTACCGCCGCAACTTTCGATTTTCACTAGAGATTATGTATACAACCTAACCGCCAGTTTACCATCAATATGGGGTGTGAGGTTCGTCAATTTCATGATATATACAAAGCCACACTTCAATAAGCCATGCTTTAATCATCACCAGCTCATTTCATAACTCGAATATGCCACATTGACAATTCACGCCATATCACTTATTTCTATCAATGCATACCTTCTAAGTTCATATGACTTAGAGACGAGGATAACATATAGCCACAAATCTGATATATATTAACAGAAATCAGTGCTATGCAGTCCATTTCAATGTCAGACACACAATCCACACAAGTCCGTTCTAGTTCTGAATGGAACAACAACCCAAAAATATTCAAATATATTCAGATCTTATGCCACTTATAACCTCGTATCAGGTGTACTGCCCGCTCCGAGACATCAGCAATCAACCCGAACAATTCGAATATACTCGGTCTTCACTTATCGATTTCAAAGTTTCCAGTTTTTTTATACGTCGTATTATTACTTGAAATGGTTTTCGAACACATATTCTGTAACGACCCGGATTTTCCAGCTATTTGAATCTGAATATTTAAATTGGTTTTAAATATTATATTAGAATCATTGATGGATAAATTGAGATTTAAATAGCACCGTTTTTGCAAACAGAATTCGTTTTCAACGAAATAAGTTCATTAGGACCGCAAGTCAAATTATACCATGGTGTCCATTTTCGTAATTTTTGGAGATTGTATGACGGCGCATATATTTTGCGTGCAATGTTAAATAACATTATCAAATAAAATAAAACTACCCTAACCTCCACAGCTATCCAACCGACTTAGATGTATGCATCAGTACTAAATCAATGTGAAGTGAAAATACCTGACTACTCTTCCCAGCTCCTTATCACGCAGCATAGGGAAAAGAGAATACATGACAAATTTTAACTTCAAATATCGTCGTTAAATACAGAAGTATAAATCTTGACAATATCGTTCAGTGTTTATTACATACTCCTAGTGTCTGCATCAATGCACAGTTACGTCCTCCATTTTTGCTTACCCAAAGAGGAAAAAAAACAGCAGTGTGTTTTCTTTTTGAGAGACAGAAGTTGAGGAATTTTGCAATCCAAAGTACAAACGTGCCACTATGGACTTTTTTTTTAAATAATGTTTTACCTCCTTACCTCCTAGCCAAGTAAATATTATCAATTCGGTTCTAGACAACTTAAACAAATGCATGTTTGAAGTTTTACACCCAACCCGTACCAGATGGAAATCGTACAGCCAAAGCACATGCAAAAAGCCACCCTACTTGTAACAACCCGGAAAATCAGAACCAATTTAAAATTTTTATTTTGGCAATTTTAATGAATTTTGAATATTTAAAATGATTTATTTTAAATAATAACGACTAGAAATTTATTTTGAATAGAATTAGAACATATAAATTTATTTAAATCGAAATTGGAATATAAATTTTTATTTTAATTATCAAAGGAATTGAAAATGGCGCAGTAGTTTGAAAATTCTATTTCAAATCAATGTACAGGATTCAAAATACAACGGATTTTAGTGAAAGAGAAATATTTGAATCTATTCGAAAATATCTTTCCAACGAATTGGAAAAATCCAAATTTCATAGCGGGAATAAAAAGTTATGCCCAGTTGAAAATTCAGAATAGTCGCTATGGAATTTAGCCCTTAAAAATAGAGATTTTGCAAATGACCTCCGTTTTCGACGAAACCACTTTGGTTGGATCTGGAATGTCAAATTATTGATTGATTCCAATTTTCATAATTTTTGGAATCAATATGTGAGCGTGGCGGATTTAAACTTGTTCAGGTCGTGTCAGTTTGGTATCAGAGCTTTGGTTTACAGAGCTCGAGAACAAAACACGTTAGAACCAAACGAAAGAATTCATCGGAGATTGGATTAGTAATATCCAATGAGAATGACTCATTAGAGATGGGATCCGTAGTATCCTAGAACGAGTGTGAAGAGTACTATGTTTAAAATAAAATGAAAACAAATATTGTTTTGAAAATTTAAACCATTTCATACGTATTTGAATATTTATTTTATATTGATTTGGACAATTGAGTATATAAAGATTTTGCATATACGCCTTGCAAACGTATATTCGAAGTTTTAATATACTAGATAGATATAGAATCACACTGTAGTCGCCCGCTATAGCATCATCAGCATTTATGTTCGAGTTTCGAAAGTGGGATTTCTATATATTTCCAATTGACTGGTGTGAGAACCAAAACTAGATAGGGTCTATTGTTGTGACTTGGCATCAAAAATGGATTTTTATATATATATAATTATGAATCTGAAAAGATAATCAACTAATTGAATGCTGGTTGTGTTGTATGATTATTGGTTTGATTAATTATAATTTTGAACCATTAGCCAAATCAAATCAAAATATTGAACTGACTTGAAAATTGTTTGAGATTGCATGCATATACATGTATATACATTGAACAGGTTATTGCAAGGAGGCTAGAGAAGAGGAATAAAATTATATGCCCGACAAATATGTACATGTTTACTAATTTATTGGGTTTGGATGATTTTATGAGCTGATTGGCTAGCCACTTGGCTTTTTTTTGTGATGAGAGGGCCTGTGTGGCGGTTTAGGGATTTTCCCGATGCTCCCCGTACAAAGGAGGTTATGGCGAAATTTTTCGAAAATTTAGGGTGTTAGCCAAATTTTTGAAAAATTAGAAATTCTTAGAAACTGAAAAGTTAAAGAATGAAAGTTGAGTTGATTAGTTAAACAACTTTCAGCTCCGTTCCTTTTTGAGGACGAAAAGATTTTAAGTGGGGAGATTGTAACAACCCAGAAAATCAGAACCAATTTAAATTTTTTATTTTGGCAATTTTAATGAATTTTGAATATTTAAAATGATTTATTTTAAATAATAATGAGTAGAAATTTATTTTGAATAGAATTAGAACATATAAATTTATTTAAATTGAAATTGGAATATAAATTTTTATTTTAATTATAAAAGGAATTGGAAATGGCGCGGTAGTTTGAAAATTCAATTTCAAATTTCAAATGAATCTATAGGATTCAAAATAAACCAGATTTAAGTGAAACCAGAAATATTTGAATCTATTCGAAAATATCTTTCCAGCGAATCTGAAAAATCCAAATTTCATAGCAGGAATAAAAAGTTATGCCCAGTTGAAAATTCAGAATAGTTGATATGGAATTTTAGCCCTTAAAAATAGCGATTTTGCAAACGACCTCCGTTTTCGACGAAACCACTTTGGTTGGATCCGGAATGTCAAATTTCCTGATTCCAATTTTCATAATTTTTGGAGTAAATATGTGAGCGTGGCGGATTTAAACTTGTTTGGGTCGTGTCACTTTTATTTATTTATTTTCAAGCCTATCAAATTCTTTTCAGCTACGCTATTTTTCCACTAAGGCCACTGCAGCTATTATCTCTCTTCCACAGCTAACCTACTACCTATCTCTGAAATTTCTTGCACTCCAAATTATCTACTCTGTGATGCCCAAGCAAACCAATACCATGCCATCCACGATACCTTGCACTATAAATACTGGAGGCGTTGGCATCTTCATTTCCATTACAGAGAAATGTAATGGCGTGTATGTTTTTTTTAAAAAGCCTATCTATACATGAAGGAGAAACTGAAGTGGGACAGCAGCACGTATGGGGAGCTTGAGGCATAACGAAAGGTTCAGACAGTAGAACCTGTATGCGTCAAATAGTTGGAGCCGCGGTTGAGGAAGGAAGGACGAAGGCTCGTGAGTGGGGGTGCATGGCGTTGGAGTTGACAGCAAGGCATGGTGTGTTTTCATTTTGCCTGGGATGGAAACCTGAGGGCGGAGGAGCATTAGGAAAGACAGGCGTGGTGTTGTATTCTGAACGAAGTGGGTAGGTTGCCTGTTTGGAAATAGAAGCAGAAGTGGTAGTTCGAAGGGTGCCAGGTTTCGAAAATTTTAGTTTAAGGAAGATAAAGTTAAACCATTGTCTACGGTATTGGGTTTCAGGCGTTTTGGGCCTGTGCGAAGCAGTATGATGGTCCGAAGTTTCACAGTTTTTGGAGGTGCGTCTTGGGTCGTTCTTTTTGGAGACAAGAGTATCGAGAACAATGATAAAGGGAAACACGGTGCCAGTTTTTCATGCAGGTGAGATGAAATGGAGAGGCTGCGTACCAGGTTGAGGGAAGAGGGTATGTGGAAAGAACTAAAGTGAGAAAAGGGATTGGGAGTGGGGATAAAACAAATAAAGATGTAGTGTTCATGTAGGGAAGAGAATGTTGCACATGTATACGAACTGGGCAGTTCGAGTATCTGGGAGGAAGACAATGTTTTGAAACAGCAAAAGGAGAAACATGAGCAGTATATTTTTGTGTATGGCAGAAGTTTCGGCATGGGGAAAGGTTTACTGGGTTCATTCAAAACTTTGGAGAAGATGCTTTCCTGTCGAATCAGGTGCAGTTTGTGTACCGTGGGCTGCGTAGGGGTTATGGGCCAGTGGGCTTTATAAAAAAAAGAATTAAAAGGGAAATGAAATTAAGAATGAAGGAATACTTTGATAGGGGGCTTCAGGTGATTAATGTTTGGGAAATAGGAATTCTTTGCTTGCGGTTTCATGGGTATAAGGAGTAGTTAAGGAATGTTTTGAAGCAAAAATATATATTATTGAAAGGCGTGGCCTGTTTTGAAGCAAAAGAATTGGTCATGTGGGGGTCAAGGAATGTGAGTGGCGAATTAAAGGAGCCAAGAAGGAACTGTAGCTTTTGGAGTTTAAATAGCGGGAATGCGGGTTCGTGAACAAATGGTGGTCGTGCGGAAAAGTAAAAAGAAAGTGGGCAGGCTGTTTGCTGGAAACTTCTCATGAATTTCATACGGACGGAAGTGGAAAGAAGAAATTGCCATGACAAACATTTCAAATGTAAGTAAGGTTATTTAATATATGCTAAGTGTTTAAAATAATATTCAATTTAAGTTAGTTATTTTAACCAAACTCATGTAATTTATAAAAATCTTAAATTCGTTCGTCCATTTAAACAACGTTGGAACCGTGTCTTCGCGTACTACAGTATGAAGATGGAGCGGACAAAGATAGGAGCAGCTGAGATTTTAATTAAATTAAACTCAAGTTTAATTTAATTAAATGAACCAGTTTATCGACCAACGAAACCCAGGTAAGTTAAACTCACTCAGTTGTCCCACTTATACTTTATATAAGTTGGGTTTTAATATTTGTGTGCTATTGTTGTTATTTATTGACTGATTAACGATTGCATGGTTGTGAAACGACCCGCAAATCCGTACCCTTTGAGTTGACTAATTACACCACACGTCCAACCCAAATTGCAGAGAAATACGAATCATTATTAGAAAGAAGTTAGAGGATGAGAAATAGAAAGAAAGAAATATTAGAATAGAAGAAAAACGAAGAACACCAAACTCACAGCGGAACAAATAAAATATATTAGATAACATAAACTTTGAAGCACAAATCAGTATTTGTATATACATACCATCATCAGAGCACACGTCTATTTCTGGAACAGTTATAAACTCCTGTTTCCAAATACAACATAGCACACAGCAGAAAATATGATAGTCTATAGCTAACTGGTGAAGCCTCCTGCTTCGAGCTCCTCCAAGTGAATCTGAAAAAAATCCCGACTACTTGACTGCCCGTACAAATTTGGGCACCCAAGAGTTTAGGGAAAACAAAACAAAATAAACTCTAGGTCAGTCATGGGACTGGTGTGAGTAAACTCCAACCATTTTTTTAACTTTCAAAATCCTTTTCAAAAGAAATGATAATCGTAAGACCGATCCATACATAAACACGGATGGTTTTTACCTTACGATAACCAAAAATATTTTTAATATCAAATCAAGTGGTATTATGATAATGTCTACATCAAATAAATAGAATCTAGCGGAACGCTTGCATCTCACGCTCCATATATAATATAAAATCAAAAACCCCAGGGCTCTTATTGGAGATTGGATTTCCAACGTGACAAGGTATGGGACCACCTTCCGATAGTGTATCTCTAGAGATGAATACACTGGGTTCAACAAGAACGTCTTGCAACCCGGCCCTCACATGACCGACCACTCATTTCGCTTGAGTGTATCGAATGTATATCACCAACGGTTGAGATCAGCAACCGTCTCCTGAAAGGGACAACATCGATAGATTTAAGAACAAATGGAATTTCTCTAGATAGGTGATTATACATCCTAATGGGTGCGACCCACATAGCCATGCTGCTTGCCCAATTTTTGTCAAATTCCGGGTTGTGAGGCTTGAGGTTTGAATTAGCTTCCAGAACATCTAGCCACCATTCACATTGAGTGCCACATCGTCGGATCCATCGGAAATCACTAATTGATTCCCACAAAAATACTCAGTTTGTGAGGCTAAAGAAGTTTCCCTTCTATGCCACCAACTTCGTACGTTTGAAAGAATCAACGTACGTAATCCCTTTGGATATACTCTGTCAGACACTCGTCCATGCAAGTTGTCCTGGGTCTGGACAAACCGTAGGCGCTATTCTATAAACAATATAGCCCTTGCATAACTCTGTCTTCAATTATCTTCACTTAAGTCGATTCATAACGCTTATACCAATACGGAGTGGTTTTCAGATATTCAATCTGATCCCGGTCTCTCCATATTGACAAGGGAGGTATAAAATAAAATAAAACTTTGATAGTTGGTGATTTAACTATCAAAGAAACACCCATACAATCAACGATCCTATTTCCAATCGGAAATTCTACCGATCAAGCATCAAACAACCCTGGCCCCTTTTTATATTAGTTACTTATTATATTATCGATTCTAAAATCCATTTTCAATCTTCCATATCCTTTCACCATCGAACCTTAACCATTCCTCCATCGATCATGGAGTCAATCAAGTTGGGGTATAATTACCTCTCAGACCTTAATTGAACAACATTCTCAACTTTGAAATAGTCAAAGCTCACAACTTTAAACAAACCGTCGCTTACGCGACTCTCGGATTCGATCTAAGAACACACTTCCTTTACAGAGAAATATTGATTATAACAGTAGCGTTATAATCGTTGTTCCCAATTATTTGATTCAAAAAAAACATTACTTTTAACAACAGCATTACAATCGCTGTCTAGAATTTTAGAACCTTTATTTTAACAACAGCGTTAAGACCGCTGTTTAGATTTACAAAACATTTATTATAACAGCAGCGTTAAAAATCGCTGTTTAGAATTTACAAAACATTTATTATGACAACAGCGTTAAAAATCGCTATTTGGAATTTACAAAACATTTATTATAAAACTTCTCCATCGAATGAAATTGGTTCTATGTTCTTATTTCAACATATCTCTTTTTGTTCTTATTACTTCGAAATATAACTATAACTTAATTAACATTCGACATAGTCAAATCTTAAATATAAATCCCTTGGATTTATCTCAATTTACTTTTATGTTCCAACTTTGGAATTAAAACCCATTCATATCCCTTTTGAAATGAATCCCCTTTTTCATTTAAATATCCATTTGAATTTATATTTCCAAATTCAAATCTCCTCTATGAATAATTTCACTTCAAAACATTATTCACTTTAGTCGTGAATAATATTCCCTTTTATATAATCAAACCCATCTGGTTTCATAAAAATGAAATCCCAAATCCAAATTCCTTTATTTAACTTCTATTGAAAGAGGATTACTCAGGTAATTTCCTACTCTATTTCACCTTTTTCTAAGCTCTTTCATAATTTCCTTTATAATTTGCTAAGTTCAAATCTTATTTTAAATATTGGTTTCAAACCACTTTCCACTCTTCCTTATAAATTCAGCTTAATCCAATGACAATATTTTACTAAATTTTTAACACATGTTTAAAATCTACTTCTTGTTTTATTTGGTAAAACAAGTTCCTACTTTCAAGTCCATTCAAAATTCAATTTCTACTTTGGAAATAAATTTCCCCTTTTTTAAATTCAAATCCCTTGTATTATTCGAAAATATTTTACGGTATTAAAATATCAAATTTCTAGGGCCAGTGATGTTTAAACACAACAAGAACAATCATAGTAGATAAATCATAGCATATGTCACAGTAAATGCAAACAAAATAATATAAATGTTGAGGAACCCAGTTGGACCCCTCCAACCTGTTTCCCTGCATCCACAGATGTTAATCACATCAATAATATTATTTCACATCAATATGAAGTATCAAACTAATAATCGATCAACTATGTAATCCTATCAACCAATTTATCAATTATTCAACCAACCAACCATCACGCAGTATAAAATAAATTTAAAAACTCGTTTATAAAAATATAAACAAAGCAGAGTTAGTGAGTTTACTCACCTTGGTTCGCAGTTGATGAATTTGGTTTTTATTTCGTTAAAAACCAAACAATGTTTGATTTTATCCCAAAATTCCAGTATCTTTGTGAATCAGTTCCGTAATGTAGCTATCGTCGATACGATTCCGAAGTGACCGTTTTCATCCGATTTTGTTAACCATACTGTTGCCCTTCTTCATTTCAAGAGTACCGTCGTTCTTCCTTTTATCCCACTTTTTCACCGCTTGGACCAACACCTGGTCACCAATCCTTTATCTCATTTCAGCAAAGCCATACACAAAAACAACCCATGTTCGCACACAGTCCTTCACAACATCCCCAACAGTTCATTACCCTCCTACCCTTGTGCCTGCGCCCTCACTATTTCCCTTGTACTCAAGATTTCCGTCTGCCACCACTACACAGCACTCAAAAGTAAGGAAACCCAACCATTTAAATTAATTACCCCTTTCCTTTCTCACACCTTAATTCACTCACCCTCCGGCTCCACAGATCACCGTCCATAATTCATGAATACCCAACGCCACTCAGACCAAACACTGCACTTATCACCAACATACATACAATCAATATGCATGCTATACAACAGTATCCCACCCAGTCCCTTCCTTCATCACCCGTGCTCCACCACACTACTACCGTGAATAATACCTTGATGGAAACATCACCAAACCTTACCAGCACTCTACGGTAAGAACGGGACACCAGTATACTCCCTCCAACTCCCCCACACGTAACACAGTAAACCCACATCTCAGCAAAAATAAAACCGCACCTTGCTCTGATTTACACCGTCCTTGCCTCGAATCGAAGCCATACGTGACTGTAGGAACTCAGGTTCTAGAAAAGAAAATGCCGAGTTGTATAAAACGGGTATGAAGGGGAAGCTGATGCTTAAAGGAGTTTAGTTGGTGTAATTAACAAAATAAATTATAACGGCCGTTGGGAAGAAAATGAAAAGAAATCGGGAACTGATTTGAGGGATTAGAGATTTTAAACTATGCTGAAAGAACAAAGGGGTCACAGTATTTAAAGAGGAAACGCCTTGATTGGCACGGAAACCCTTTACTTGGAGAGCACGGGATGTACAGCGTGGGAAGCACGTTACCAATGTTTTCTCTTTATTATAATATTTTATATTATAGCGAAACTTCACGGTGAAGTATCAAGTAAAACTAGTCACAATCGACTTTTCTCTACTGATAATAAAGCTAATCTTGGTGTAAAAAAGTATTCCGGCCCCAATGGGACAAGTTTCGTTGAATTCCGACATCATTTGAAAAAAAAAATTCCTTTATAAAACCAGAAATAAACACGCGTTTAAATTTTTTCCGATCACCAGATAAATCAAATCAACTTGAAACTTTGATATCCTACAATAATTAATCAATACGAACCCAACGGCACTAGTTTCGTCGCATTCTGAGACTGTTTCCCCGGTAGGCTATTTTTACGCGCATCGCAATGCCATTCGGAACACCCAATTTGTCGGTCTCTAAAAATAACAAACTATATACCTATCCTGACTCTAATCGATGATACGAACTCAACGGGACTGGTTTCGTGGCCTAATTCGATCGTCTGCTCAAGTTATACCGAAATAATGCTTTATTAAATTAAATATGCACTATAGAAAATGAACGGGCGTTTACGGCTACCGTGGTCACATACGACATCGGTTTGCCACCCAATTCAACACCGTACACTAATTTAACGCTACGGTCCCAATGAAACTGATTTCGTCGAAATTTGAGTCCGTTTGCAAAACGGCTATTTTAACGCGTATATTTTAAATAACGATTTCCACAACGATTATTTTAAATTTTGATTTGGCCATAACTAACAATTTATAAAACGAAATCTGAATTTTTCTCTTTCATATGAAAATTATCGTCAATACGATTCCAATGTTTCTTGTTTCACAGAAATCCGACTTATAATGAATTATGTATATTCATTTAAAGTTCGAATTGCCAAATTACGAACTACCGCGCCGTTACGAGCTCGTTTTAAATATAATTATAAATTATACATTTAAATATCGTTTTATAAATAAATTCATTATAAATTCCTATATATAATTCAAATAAAATATTTAAAAAAAAATTCAAATATTCAGAATTCAACGGCTGAAAAATCCAGGTCGTTACATTCCTTCCCCCTTAAAATAATTTCGTCCTCGAAATTGCTAAGGTAGGAAATGATGCTACTTACCCTATTAACTAGGTCCAAAAATTCTCTTTGTTCACTTCTTAATTCAGTTTAACTAGGCCAATTTATTTCAATCAAAATATTAATTTATTCTTACTAACGAAAATTTTCAAAAATTCTGAAAATTTTCTAACACTTTAAATTCTGAAAAAATTCGGCAGCATCTCCTCTGCATGGCTCAATCGGTACAACCACAACTCACCATTTCTAGGTCTTCTCCAATCCAAAAGAAAATCAAAAAGCCAAGCGGCTTGCCCCATAGGCTAATAAAATCATCAAACCCAAGTAATATTGTATACATGTACCTTTTTGTTAGACATAATTCTATCTTTGCATTTGCTTCCATTCAATATCTGCTCAGCATACATATATCCATCTCCAGTTGGTTTCAAATCAATCCAACTTCCAATTTTGAAATCTCTAATCAATTTCTGATTAGTTCACTTCCATTCACTAATCCAAACTGAGTTCTTTTTTTTTTTTCAAAAATCAAACCCCTTATCCTGCTTGAGTTCAATTCCATCACAACTAAATTCCAAACAACCACATCCAATATATACTCAACTTATTTATACATAAGTCGAGTTCACTTTATTAATTCCAATTTCAAATATTTCTCTTTGTTTAATTTCATTTCGAATTAATTTTAATCCAATCCAATTTTACTTAACTTAAGTTTCAATTCATCCGATACATTTTTACCATTCCATTCTATTTCACTTCATAAGTAATATTTTAACTTTAGAATTCAAACTTCCAGGTTTTATTTCAAATAAATTTGAAATCACATATATTTATAATCGACTCAATTCAAAACATTTGAATTTCAAAATCATCATTTCCTTTTCAAACAAAATTTTTCATTCTCAAATTACTATGGTAGCAATCCGTCACTCAGAAACTTGAAAATGAATACCGATAATATCGCGACCCATTATCAGAATTATTTTCTCGCCACTGAAGTGATTTCAGTGCTTAATCCCTTTCAAAAGTCATTTAGATCGATTCTATTTCCAAAATCCCTTCAAAATAATGCTATATTACATTTGAAAATAGTTTAGAACATATTTCTAAATATCCGGGATTTAAATTCCAATTCTGAACCGAATCCAATTGCAATTCAGTTTATTTGTATATTCCATTCTTATACAATTCTCATTTGATTATATATACGCTTATCTAAACATTATAATCTTATTTGATTATTATAACAATAAAAACCAATAATTTTAGAAAATTGTTTCTTTATATTAAAATAGTCTTTGGGCAAAATTATTTAATTTACCCTCTTTTAAAACAATACTGTATCGAATTGCTGCGTTCGAGAGTTTAGAAACACCTATCGATACAGTTGTACATCCTGTATCGACCAGAATTCATAAACTACTCAACAAACCAGAATTCATAAGCCAACTGTTTTAACGGAAACTGATTACTAATTAATTTGTGCCAATTGATCTAATGAAATAATTTAGTGAATGGTGTTTAACTTCATTAGAATTAAAAAGGGAATTGGATACTTAATTCAGTTAATGATAAAGTAAATTGATAATAAGGAATCTCTTCTTAAATGAAGAAATCAATCGAAGATAGTAATGAAATATAATTGAATTTCAAAGCGAGTTATGTACGGGTTTATATTCAAACCGAGTTTGGTAAATTAAATTTTAAAAGAATTTTAAGCGAAGTCGATAGGCTTAAAATAAATGTTACTTAATGTTTGAATTAACTAAGGGAAATCGAAATGAAAAGGGTTTCATATTAAACCAGAATTTTATAAACGAGTTTATAAAAAGAGATGGGAAGTTAAAGCATTAATTTCAAATTAACGTTACTTTGTAATGGTATTAAGTGAAATTGATGAGATTTAAAGTAAGATTTCCTAGGGAAAATGATTGAAAGGATTATAAAGAGGGATTATTATAATTGAATTGGGTAAAAGATCGAGTAATAAGATTTGTAATAAAAATCCACATAATGAAACAAATAATTTAAAGACGTTAAAGTTTAAAAGTTAATGTTTTATTAATCATTTACTTAATTGATAAATTTAGTAATAATAATATATTTAAAGTGGAGATTTCAAAAATAAGAAGGGTTATAAAACCATATGTTAAATAAAATAGTGAAATGCTAATTGTTGGTATTAGAACGAATACGGGTTTTTGGACTACAATTCATATTTATCTTAAGATAAGAATGTTGTTGATCAAGGTCTGACTTGAACGACTTCAGGATTATTGAAAGATGATATTAGTTGTAATAGTGGAGATGTTTAAAGTAATTTATTATGAGGAATAATAATATAACGTTATTTGAAAATGTTGGAAACATATATATAATGGGATTCTTGATTAGAAGGGATTAAAAAGGGACTTGAGAAGATAAAGTGATATTTCAATAATAAAAGGAATAAAAGGAGATTTGTGAAAATATAACGATATTTTCAGAAGAATAAAGCGATGAGATTTAGAATAGATATTCTAAAAAGATAAGTGACAATTATGGTGTTCAAATAACGAAAACAAGGGAGATATCGTAACGATGGTTTAAAAAGGATGAGTTGAATCGGGTTTCCAATTATGGACAATAAGTAATGTGTAGCAATGGTTTGAAAGGATAGCTAACGGGAGATCTGGATTTGAAATTGTATATGATTTTAAGATGTTTTTCTAAGTATATAATAAAATAATTTGAGAGTATTTATATATTAAAACTAATATATTATCTTTGGTATTACAACTGATATATTATTTTAACGGCCAAGTGACGCTATGTAATAAACCAATGGATCTGTTTTATTTTCGTTGTTTATTTTGATAGTTAAATAACCGACTATCAAAATCTGGTCCAATGGTATTGGTACGGAAAGACCGGGATCGAATTTATATTCGAAAACCATTCCAACCAATAAATACGAATACGTGAAAGATACGGATTGAAGATGGTGCAATTGAAGACCGTAAATCTTCATGAGCGAAAGAACTATTATTAAATACCTCTCGCTGATCCCTAGAGTTAACAATGATTCTGTCGTGATTGGAATCTATGAATGGTAAGGACTACTCGCTACTGATCTATAGGGTGATTCCTAGGATGTGGTAGGAGAGTACCTTCGGTTTGTCCAGCCCCCGGACAACTTGTATGGACGGATGTCTGACAGAGTATTTCCAAAGGAATCACGTACGTTGATTTCTTTAAATGTACCAAGTTGTTGGCATAGAAGGGAAACTTCTTTAGCTTAACAACAAGAGTATTTTTGTGGATGTCAATTAGTGGTATCTGGCAGATTTAACGATGTCTCATTCAAAGTGAACGGTGGCCAGATGTTTGAAAAGTCGATTATAACCTCAAGCCTCATCATTCGGGAAATGACAAAAACGGGCAGGCAGCATGGCTATGTGGGTCGCACCCATTAGGGTGTATAATCACCTATCTAGAGAAATTCCTTTTGGTTCTTTAATCTATTGATGCTGTCCCTTTTCGGGAATCGGTGGGTAGCTCCCAACCGTTTGTGATATACATTCGATACACTTAAGCGAAATGAGTGGTCGGTCATGTGTGAGCCAGGTTGCAAGGCGTTCTTGTTGAACCCAGTGTATTCGCCTCTAGAGATACAATATCGGCAGGTGGTTCCATACCTTGTCATAGTTGGAATTCAATCTCCAATAAGCGCCACGGTTTTGTTTGTATACTATATATGTGGAGCGTGAGATGCAAGCGTTCTACTTGATTCTATTTATTTGTATTTAGACACTATTATAATATCAGAATAATATATTGATTTCAAAATGTTTTGGGTTACCGTAAGGTAAAAACTGTCCGTATTTATGTGTGGATTTGGTCTTACGATTGTCCTTATCTTTCAAGGGATTTGAACTTTAAATTCAAGATGGATGATATTATAAACTCAGCGAGTTTTTCTCACTCTGGTTCACTAGACTGACCCGATGTTTGTAATGCTCGGGTAGTACAGGTTCAGGTTATCAGATGCTGTGAAGTGCAATGGCGAGTTGAAGGTGTTCAGACGTATGATATTATCCAGTATTATTCCGCTGTGTGATGTATATGAGGACTGATTACTATAATTGTCCCAGTGTATTGATGTACTATGATGATTGTAAGTTTTTATTTCAAAGCTCTCTATAAAGTTATATATATATTATATTTTTGTTCCGATGTGATGTGAGAATTTGTGCTGTGTTGGTTCTTCTTCTTCTTCTATTCAAATATTTCTTTCTTTCCTATCTCACCCTCTAATTTCTTTCCATTAACGTTCCGATGCTTGAGGGTTCGACATGGTGTTTTTGTGTCAATTTTCGGGGTCGAAAATCCTTGTTCGTTACAGTGGTATCAAAGCAATGGTTTAGGAAATAACCTTGGCTCTGCGTTGTAACTCGATAGAGATGGGGTTAGTAATACCCTAGATCGAGATTGAGCGTGTGTGTGTGTATATACGAGCGTATTTGTAAATTTTATATAAAATGTTTTGTATTGTATTGTTTGGATCGGTTCAAGTTGAACTGACAAATTGACACAATATTGTTTTGTAAAGCGGGTAATGAAATAATTTTACCCGAACTATATTTTTATATATAAAAGAAATAATTTTATTGATTTATTAATATTGGTTGATTTGAATGGAAATTCAATTCGGATTTGAATGGTTTAATAAAACCAGAAGGGAATTAAATTTATGGATAAATACTTTAATATGAAATCAACAAAACCAGAATTTAATTTATGATATGTTAGATGAAATTATAAAGGTAAATTGAATGGTTTTGTTAAATGGATTGTTCATTGTTTGCTTGTTGAATGATAAATTGTTGAATATGAAAATTCATCAACAATTGAATAAACTAAAAGCTAAGAGGAATAAACTCCAGTGTAATGAATTCAAATGGAATCAAAATACGAAATGAAATAGAAATGATTTAACCATGTATCGGTTATTAGCATTGGATATTGAGTTAAGTGCAGGATTGAAGGAGAGAAAGAGCTGTTAATGGTTTGGTTTGGGATTAGAAGTTTGAGTTGCCCGACAAATAGGTAAATCTTAATATATTGATTTGGTGATTGGTTTTATACCCCTGAGTGAAGTAGCACTTGGATTTGTTTTCTTAGGATCAATAAGAGGCCCAAAGTGGCGATTTGTAGTTGCTTGATCGAACAATACAGAGGAAGTGCTGGCTAATTTTTCGTAAAATTTTTGAGTATAGAATATTTTTGATAATAACCCTTACAACTTGAAAATGTATATATAAATAGTTTTTATATATTTAGTTTTGAAACAATCGGGTTTGAATCATTCTTCTTAACTCAGTAATTTCGGGGACGAAATTCTTTAAAGGGGAGAAGAATGTAACGACCCGGATTTTCCAGCTATTTGAATCTGAATATTTAATTTTGTTTTAAATATTATATTAGAATCATTGATGGATAAATTGAGATTTAAATAGCACCGTTTTTGCAAACAGAGTCCGCTTTCAATGAAATTAGTTCATTAGGACCACAAGTCAAATTATACCATGGTGTCCATTTTCGTAATTTTTGGAGATTGTATGACGATGCATATATTTTGTGTGCAATGTTAAATAACATTATCAAATAAAATAAAACTACCCTAACCTCCATAGCTATCCAACCGACTTAGATGTATGCATCAGCACTAAATCAATGTGAAGTGAAAATGCTTGACTACTCTTCCCAGCATCCTTATCACGCAGCATTGGGAAAAGAGAATACATGACAACTTTTAACTTCAAATATCGTCATTAAATACAGAAGTATAAATCTTGACAATATCGTTCAGTGTTCATTACATACTCCTGGTGTTCGCATCAATGCACAGTTACGTTGTCCTCCATTTTTGCTTACCCAAAGAGAAAAAAAACAGCAATGTGTTTTCTTTTCGAGAGACAGAAATTGAGGAATTTTGCAATCCAAAGTACAAACGTGCCACCATGGACTTTTTTTTTAAATAATGTTTTATCTCCTTACCTCCCAGCCAAGTAAATATTATCAATTTAGTTCTAGCCGACTTAAACAAATGCATGTTTGAAGTTTTAAACCCAACCCGTACTAGATGGAAATCGTACAGCCAAAGCACATGCAAAAAGCCAATCTATTTTTATTTGTTTTCAGGCCTATCAAATTCTTTTCAACTACACTATTTTTCCACTAAGACCACTGCAGCTATTATCTCTCTTCCACAGCTAACCTACTACATATCTCTGAAATTTGTTGTGCTCCAAATTATCTATTCCATGATGCACAAGCAAACCAATATCGTGTCATCCATGGTACCTTGAGCTATAAATACTAGAGGTTTTGGCATCTTCATTTCCATTACAGAGAAATGTAATAGCGTGTATGTTTTTCCTTTTTTTTTTAAAAAAAAGCCTATCTATACATAAAGGAGAAACTGAAGTGGGATGGTAGCACGTAAGGGGAGGTTGAGGCATAACGAAGGGTTCAGACAGTAGAACCTGCATGGGTCAAACAGTTGGAGCCGCGGTTGTGAAAGGAAGGATGAAGGCTCGTGAGTGGGGGTGCATGGGATTGGAGTTAACAGCAAGGCATGGTGTGTTTTCATTTTTCCTAGGATGGAAACCTGGGGGCGGAGGAGCATCAGGAAAGACAGGCGCGGTGTTGTATTCTGAACGAAGTGGGTGGGTTGCCTGTTTGGAAATAGCAGCAGAAGTGGTAGTTCGAAGGGTGCTAGGTTTCAAAAATTTTAGTTTAAGGAAGATGAAGTTAAACCATTGTCTGTAGTATTGAGTTTCAGGCATTTTGGGCCTGTGCGAAGCAGTATGATGGTCCGAAGTTTCAAAGTTTTGGGAGGTGGCGGCTTGGGTCGTTCTTTTTGGAGACAGGAGTATCGAGAACAATGAAAAAGGGAAACACGGTGCCAGTTTTTCACGTAGGGGAGATGAATTGGAGAGGCTGCATACCAGGTTGAGGAAAGAGGGTATGTGGAAAGAACTAAAGTGAGAAAACGGACTAGGGAGTGGGGATAAAACAAGAGACGTGATGTTCATGTAGGGAAGAGAAGGTTACACATGTATACGAACTGGGCAGTTCGAGTATCCGGGAGGAAGACAATGTTTTGAAACAGCAAAAAGGGAAACGTGAGCAGTATATTTTTGTGTATGGCAGAAGTTTCGGCATAGGGAAAGGTTTACTGGGTGCATTCAAAACTTTGGTGTAACACCACACCTCCATTAAGGTCACTTACAAAGGGAATGCATTAACTTCAGTGGAGCGTCATAAGTGTATAGAACAGATAAACTACAAAACAGACAAAATTTTAAACAACGGAAAATATATAAAACTTTACTTCATTGATAAAACAGCTTCTCGGTAAAACAGCTTGTACAAAGATTTGTTTTCCAACACCAAAACACCCTTACGCATTACAACAAAGCATCTGTCTTGTTAAACAAAATAAAGAAGCAGAAAATAACAATGATATTCCCCAATAAAGCATGAGCCAGCCATAGAAGTGGAAAAGAGAGTCCAAAGCAATACATCGACTATCCTCGAGCTTGGAAAGAAAACTGAGCTAAGTGGTAATATTTCCTCCCTGTGAACCTGGGGGGAACGGAAGAAAAGAAGGCGAAATAAAACGGGTCAGACATAAGTCTGGTAAGTTCAGTGATTATTTAGCACGTAAACAGGCAAAAGGATCATGACATGAATAAACTGAATACCAGACATAACCATGATGATAAGCATAGCAAGACAACAAATGATGATCGTTAGATATGACAAGGTAAGATACACTGAATGCGCTTCGGTTCTTTCTTTGATTTCTTTTCTCTGCACCACCCAACTAGCATTCTAACTAGTGTCTTTTATGGAACGATCTGTATCCCCTACTTGTGTCCCAACTAGTATCATGTGAAAAGGATCCGTATCCCCTACTAGTGTCTCAACTAGTATCCTACGTTATATAATAAAGTGATCCCAACCCCACAATTATGGTAGCCTTCAGGTGTACATCTAGTATGAGGATCTTACCTCAATCAGCCCAATTGCCATGAAGATGTTAGATGTACCCTTACTACCCTATCGATTCGGCTTCCTACTTGTATTGTTTTTTCTTGTGTCTGTGTCAATTGGCCCTCTCTTGCGTGTACATACCCTGTGCTGGTCCCATTATAAGGTGTATCAATCACAATGATAGCGACCCGACACGATTCAAGATGCACAGTGTATACTACTGATGCCCAGTGCCTTCTTTTCCACTCCGGAGCACGTGCACGCCTATACTCCGCCGGAACTACACGGCTGCACCCACGGCCGCTATTTTGACTGCCTATAATCAGCCCAGTAATCGTGCCCCACCCTGCCTAGTTTCAGGGAACCATGATACATCTATGTGGGTTATTGCTGAAATAGGTCTCCATTACTAGGGTTTCCTAGGGTCTATTCGTATACCTCCCAAATTGGTTAACTGTTATCCATCCATTCAAGTTAACTTAACCCATCCACACGTCATGCCAAGTTGGTTAAGTGTTTCTTATCAACTTAACCCTTATCATTCATCATGTTGTAATTGGTTAAGTGTTTTCTATTAACTTAACTCTGTTCATTCATCATATGATATTGGTTAAGTGTTTCTCCTTAGCTTAACCCCATTCGTTCATCATGTTATGTTGGTTAAGTGTTTCCCATTAACTTAACCCCACTCGTTCATTGGTTAAGTGTTAACTTAACCCTACCACTTGTCATGTTACATTGGTTAAGTGTTGCCCTCGTGTGTTACTTAACCATACCTCTTATCATGTTATATTGGTTAAGTGTTGCCCTCTTGTGTTACTCAACCCTACCACTTGTCATGTTACATTGGTTAAGTGTTGCCCTCTTGTGTTACTTAATCCTACCTCTTGCCATGTTATATTGGTTAAGTGTTGCCTTGATTAACTTAACCCTACCATTCCTAGACTGTATGTTCCTTAGCTTTAATTCATTCATTAAAGCACCAACCTCTCACATTAGATCTATATTGTTGCAGTCGCTGGATGTACCAGGCGGTTCCGGGCAGTCTTACATCGCACTCAATCTAACCTCGGGTTTTTGGTTTTAATGCGCTAACCTCTCACATTAGATCTATATTGTTACAGTTGCTGGATGTGCCGGGCGGTTCCAGGCAATCTTACACCGTAACTCAATCTAACCTCAGGTTAGACATATTCATCTTTTAATTAATATACATATTTACCATTCATGTTTATATGTAAATTATCCACAAGTGTTGTCAAATCAAGTCTTGTCCCATTTACCCTCTAAATTATGTCCAAATTATGCCATTTCATGCTACTAATCATTTACATGATTATGAGCCAATCTATGCTAATAGCATGTAATTTAATATTTTCCCCCAACGTCTCCCCCGTTATTCATTCGCACAATTCACATAGAACGTTAGGCTCGCAAATTAGCCTAACTCATAAACAAAAAGGGAAAAGAAAAGGGACATGTAACATTCCAACAGGCATAAAACAACATAGATCAATATGTGTAATATAAATTCGGCATAGAACGACATAAATTTAATTAAGCATATAAATGTGATCTTGCATTTAAATTAGATCCAATTAACATGCGAACTAGCATAAGTCTAATTGTATAAACATGAACTTATATAAATCTTAAACATGGGTACTAGCTTGGATCTAAACATATAACATGTATGAACATAACTTAGCATGTAACTTACATACATAAAAGAACCACAAATTTAATACAACATGATAGGTTCAATGGTATCAGTCCCAATAGTCTCATAGGCATGATAGGTTTTACTATGTCAGTCACAACATTCCAATAGGCATGATAGGTTTTACTATGTCAGCCACAACAATCCAATAGGCATAAGCAATTCAGAGTTGACAAAAGGATAGGCATGAATAGAGTTAGGCATAGTTCTAGATCCAGTTATTACAGTCATGATTTTTTATTAGGTGTTCACATCTAAACAATAACTGTACTTACAGAAAAAGGACGGATCTTGATTTTTGGGATCTGGGATCTGATTTCTGAATTTGAAAAGCTATCCTTTGATGTAGACGTTTGATTATCTAGTTCTTCTAATTGATTCCTAGTTTGAATTTGATTTTCTAGTTTGGGGTAAATGTATGGAGGCTAGGCCAGTTTGTAGATGAACAACACGACGACTTCATAGAATGAGTTCTAGGGTTGAGGTTTGGGGTGATTATATAGAAGTCTAGGTTTAATTATATCCTTTAGATTAGTCTAGGGGAATCAGAGCCTCAAATCAAAGAGATGTGTCATCCAACCAACCATAGCATGACACATATGCCCTAATAACTCAGAAATCAGTCATTGGCCAATCAGAGAAGGCCACATTATCACAGGGTTGTAAAAATTTATCAAAAGAGCTGGATCTGGGAGGGGTCGACTCCCTACAGGGGGGGTCGACACCTATGTTGACTCCCCTATAGGAGGGTCGGCACCTATGTCGACTCCCCCTTGGAGGGGTCGACACCGCTGAGCAGGACACCTATGTCGACTCCCCTTGGGGGGGGGGGGTCGACACCCCTGAGCGGGAAATTTCCCGCTCAGGCCGCTCTTACCAGATTTTGAAATTTGAACTATTTTCTGATTTGATTTATTATTATATTTAATTACTGTTTAAACTTGAAAACTTCTTAACTCCATAACTTCTTCATACGGAGTTCAATTCACAAAAACTCGGACTCTATCTCAAGCAGAATTCCGAGACGAATGCAATGGCGTAACCCGTTTCACCCAATTCCTCTTTTAAAAATTAAGTGTTCTTAGATTCATGAATTTTGATATTCACATAAAATATGGGGTGTTACATTCGGAGAAGATGCTTTCCTATAGCATCAGGTGCAGTTTGTGTATCGTGGGCTGCGTAGGGTTTATTGGCCTGTGGGCTTTATAAAAAAAGAATTAAAAGGGAAACAAAAGTAAGAATGGAGGAATACTTCAACATGGGGCTTCAGGTGATTAATGTTTGGGAAATAGGAGTCCTTTGCTTGCGGTTTCATGGGTATTAGGAGCAGTTAAGGAATATTTTGAAGAAAAAATATATATTATTGAAAGGCGTGGCCGGTTTTGAAGCAAAAGACTTGGTCATGTGGGGGTCAAGGAATGTGAGTGGCGAATTAAAGGAGCCAAGAAGGAACTGTAGCTTTGGAGTTTAAACGGGAGAACGCGGGTTCGTGAATAAATGGTTAAAAAAAAAATATAAGTTAAGGGAAGCCGTGCGGAAAAGTAAAAAGAAATTGGGCAGGCAGTTTGCTGGATACTTCTCATGAATTTCATATGGACGGAAGTGGAAAGAAGAAATTTCCATGACAAACATTTCAAATGTAAGTAAGGTTATTTAATATATGATAAGTGTTTAAAATAATATTCAATTTAAGTTAGTTATTTTAACCAAACTCATGTAATTTATAAAAATTTAAACTCGTTCGTTCATTTAAATAACGTTAGAATTGTGTCTTCGCGTACTACAGTATGAAGATGGAGCGGACAAAGATGGGAGCAGCTGAGATTTTAATTAAATTAAACTCAAGTTTAATTTAATTAAATGAACCATATTATCGACTAACGAAACCAAGGTGAGTTAAACTCACTCAGTTGTCCCACTTATACTTTATATAAGTTGGATTTTAATATTTGTGTGCTATTATTTTATTTATTCACTGATTAATGATTGCTTGGTTGTTTGTTGAATATGTTATACATTATTTAAATTAAACGTTTGTTTAATTTAAATGAAATGGAACCGCTATTTTTAACTATTTTTTCCAACGGAGGTGACTTACCTTCTTGATTACGTTTATAAAAATATAAACGTATTTAAATTAAACTGGATGCTTTGATTGTTATTATTGGTTGACCACTATCAGTTGAATTGATTATTTATTTCCATACGATCATTGTATGAACTGTTTAACCAACATGAATGGATTATTGGCTTGATGGTTGTTTGTTGAATCTAAATTCAACATTTATTTTGTTATTAACCAATGGGTAGTATTGGGGTATTGGTTGGAGAACTAATAGCAGATGGCCAAAATATACGCTATTTATAAAGACTGATTTACCAATAGGTAAATCGATGAAAACGAAGTTATAAAATTTATCTTATAACTGAGTATCAATTTTAGGAATCTATTAGTTTAAATGAAGTTTATAAAAAGGAAATAAACCAACCACATATATGTTAATTGTTTAAATCCCCAATCACCATTTTTGTACCAAAATCTGACCATGTGTGAAGCACGTGCCCCATCTAAATTATTTATAAAACTAATTATTTTATACCGTGTGCGACACACGTGCCTCATCTAAATTAGTAAATGATTTATAAAACTAATTATTATATTACTGAGATGGATAAACAAATGAGTAAGGATTAATGTAATGATTAATAATTGAGATTAATGGTTTTAAGAGAATAATTAGAATGGAATTATATTGAATCGATGACTATTTATTAAATAATAATCGAAGAAAATGAGATTATTTAAATTAATAATATTATTTATGAATTTAAATGGATTGATGAGTTGGACTTGATCAACGAGTTAATCATGTTTTAAAATGTACCAAGCCAACTGTTTTAACGGAAACTGATTACTAATTAATTTGTGCCGATTAATCTAATGAAATAATTTAGTGAATGGTGTTTAACTTCATTAGAATTAAAAAGGGAATTGGATACTTAATTCAGTTAATGATAAAGTAAATTAATAATAAGGAATCTCTTCTTAAATGAAGAAAGCAATCGAAGATAGTAATGAAATATAATTTAATTTCAAAGCGAGTTATGTACGGGTTTATATTCAAGCCAAGTTTGGTAAATTAAATTTTAAAAGAATTTTAAGTGAAGGCGATAGACTTAAAATAAATGTTACTTAATGTTTGAATTAAGTAAGGGAAATCGAAATGAAAATGGTTTCATATTAAACCAGAATGTTATAAACGAGTTTATAAAAAGAAATGGGAAGTTAAAGCATTAATTTCAAATTAACGTTACTTTGTAATGGTATTAAGTGAAATTGATGAGATTTAAAGTAAGATTTCCCGGGGGAAATGATTGAAAGGACTATAAAGAGGGATTATTATAATTGAATTGGGTAAAAGATCGAGTAATAAGATTTGTAATAAAAATCCAGATAATGAAACAAATAATTTAAAGACGTTAAAGTTTAAAAGTTAATGTATTATTAATCATTTACTAAATCGATAAATTTAGTATTAATAATGTATTTAAAGTGGAGATTTCAAAAATAAGAAGGGTTATAAAACCATATGTTAAATAAAATAGTGAAATGGTAGTTGTTGGTATTAGAACGAATACGGGTTTTTGAATTACAATTCATATTTATCTTAAGATAAGAATGTTGTTGATCAAGGTCTGAGAGGTAATATAAATACCCCAACTTGAACGACTTCAGGATTATCGAAAGATGATATTAGTTGTAATAGTGGAGATGTTTGAAGTAATTTATTATGAGGAATAATAATATAACATTATTTGAAAATGTTGGAAATATATATATAATGGGATTCTTGATTAAAAGGCATTAAAAAGGGGCTTGAGAAGACAAAGTGATATTTCCGTAACAAAAGAAATAAAAGGAGATTTGTGAAAATATAACGATATTTTCAAAAGAATAAAGAGTTGAGATTTAGAATGGATATTCTAAAAAGATAAGTGACAATTATGGTGTTCAAATAACGAAACAAAAGAGATATCGTAACGATGGTTTAAAAAGGATAAGTTGAATCGGGTTTCCAATTATAGACAATAAGTAATGTGTAGCAATGCTTGAAAGGATAGTTAACGGGAGATTTGGATTTGGAATTGGATAAGATTTTAAGATATTTTTCAAAGTATATAATAAAATAATTTGAGAGTATTTATATATTAAAACTAATATATTATCTTTGGATTACAACTGATATATTATTTTAATGGCCAAGTGACGCTGTGTAATAAACCAATGGATCTATTTTATTTTGGTTGTTTATTTTGATAGTTAAATAACCGACTATCAAAATATGGTGCAACGGTATTGGTACGGAAAGACCGGGATCGAATTTATATTTGAAAACCATTCCGACCAATAAATACGAATACGTGAAAGACACGGTTTGAAGATGGAGCAATTGAAGACCGTAAATCTTCACGAGCGGAAGAATTATTGTTAGATACCTCTGGCTGATCCCCAGAGTTAACAATGATTCTTTCGTGATTGGAATCTACGGATGGTAAGGACTACTCGCTACTGCTCTATAGGATGATTCCTAGGATGTGGTAGGAGAGTGCCTTCAGTTTGTCCAGCCCCAGGACAACTTGTATGGACGGATTTCAGACAAAGTATTTCCAAACGAATCACATACGTTGATTTCTTCAAACGTACCAAGTTGTTGGCATGGAAGGGTTAAACGACCCAAATTTCCACATAAACGAAAGTACGGATTGAAGTGAGAACACGACAAATCAGAACACAAACAGAAGAACATTTCATTGTTTTTACAACAATTTACATCAGAGTACAAGAATATAACAGAGTATACATAATTAATACACATTGGAAAAACAATAATATCAGAGATTTAAATTACATTTAATTAGTAGCGGGAAAATAATACAAAACACAAATGAAAGAAATACACGGATACAGAGCTTTCCGGATACTGCTTCAGCTGTAAACCAGGATCTTGTGAATATAATATCTGCAAAACCAAAACCACTAGCTGTCCGTGGGGAAATATGGGCACCCAGAGTTTAGGTTAAAACAATAAACTCCAGGTCAGTCATGGGACTGGTGTGAGAACTAAAACAGTTATTAATCTTTATTTAGAAGTTGTGAAATCATGGTACCATGCCATATAACACGGAACGGGTTTACTACACATGAATCTTAGGTTAAAATAAACAATGCAATGCTTTTTGGAAAAATGAAGCTATTATAAGACTCGGGTCCCATCACACAATGCAACGCAAGCCGGAGGATAGAGTTTTCCCTTATAATAGCCAAATATGCTTGATACGTATAAAACAAAATTATTTTTCTATTACTATTAGTGCATAGTATTGAAACAATTTCAAATACAAATGTATCAATCATAGACGGCATGGGTACTATATATCATGTCGCCATACTAGTTCTACAATCAAAACCGCACGATGTCATATTGGAAGTTTGATTTCCATCTATGAACCAAGGCAAGGGATCATCCTTACCGAATTCGAGACATTCTAGCCTACCATGTCTCAGGATACAGCCGCAACTGCACCTAGGAGCCACAGGGCCGGTCCACAACATACGTTAGTGGATTATATATAAATTCCTGAGCAATACCTTTCCCCGCCCGATGGGGCGTAAATAAAAAGCCACTAGGGACTCAAATCCGAGGCGCCTCATTCCATCATCCACATAAGTAAAAATGTCTGAGCTCCATACCATGACCCCACTTCTAGCTAGAAAGAAACGTATGTTCTCCCTGGATCCTTCTCCCATTTCTGGTTCATACCGGGGTGTGAGGCTCGCGAAGTAACACTATACAAAAAGTTATGCTAATTAACGTTGTGCTTTGATCATTATCCACAAGACTCTGCTTTTCAACAAAAATATTGATCATTTGCATCTTAGCATGCCACATTGTCAGTCCATACCATACCATTGATTTCTGCCAATATATAACCTCTAAGCTCGTACGTCTCAGAGAAGGGTGTTAAGCAAGAGAATAAATTCTCCGCCACCAAACAGATATATATTTAGCAGAGATCAACGAATACAGCATAAAGGAATACAACGTCAGACATACCATCCATTTACAAGTCCGTTCTGGGTTTGAACGAAACCGGAGGCACCTTATTCCTCGTCCCATATGTCCAATACAGGAGAGAGGTCCTCGCATATTCGTCGATCTCCAAGTACGTTTCGACGATCACCACTTATTACCTTGTCTTGGGTGTACAGCCCAATCAAGACATCAGTAATCACCCAAACGATGTGAAGAACTCTGGTCTTCAACCACCGTCTTCATCTTCGACTCTTGATCGTCGTAATAATTATTCAAAATGGGTTAAACCCGGTCTTTCCGAATAATTTGCGTATTTTATATTCAAGTGCTATAAAATCACATCATACGCCTCATTCCAATTCAGAATATCCTTTTATTAAAATATTCACATTATTAGGGAAAGGTTCCTCTTAATTTTATCAAAGATAAATTCTTTTATATTTATTCTTTAATCTTGCTGAAATTAACAAGATACATTAAAACACCAATTTGGTTTTAATCTCCAAAAATCAATACTTAATGATTATTCAAATTTAAGAAATTAATCTTATCTTTAACTGGGTTAAAGAACCAATGTCATTAAAAACATAATTCATGACAAACCCAAAATTATCTTCTCTTAAATATGGACTTCACAGAAATCAAATCAATATATAATCGATATAAATTTCCGTATCAGACCAGTAATATAAATGGAATAACGACAAGGCCTTTTAAATTCCATATACAGTAACAGTCTTCATTCGCAGAAGCTCATCTCGATTATTACCAAATAGAATTCCATTCAATTCCGATTTAATATATTAAATTGGAAAACTTTACTTTGGAAATTTTCCATTTAAATCTCAATAAAAGATTTATAAATTCCAAAATTATATTTTCACTGTTCATCGGTTTAAAGAACGAAGGTCTTTAAAAACACAATTCACAATAAACCCAATTCACATTTCATTTTATTCCAATTACCAAATATAATTGGAAACTCTAATAATCTTAATTAAAAGATTTATTCTTTCATACGGGGTTTAAGAACAGTGTTATTGAAGACACCATTCACTACAAACCCAAAATCCAATTTATTTTATTTAATTCCCAATAAATATTAATTAATTGGAAAAATCCATTAAATCTTGATTAAAGATTTATTTTAGTTAAAAACTAGTTCATTTCGATAAAAATATATTTTATCTTTTCAAGTATGGATTTTTTCATCTAAAATCTTTCCAAATCATTAATTATGATTTTACATAATTTTTACATATTTTTAACAATTTTATTATCGCCCGTACAGTAGGTTTCCAATAACGGCCACTGAATTGCATCCATAGAGACCTTTTTCAAATTTTATTTGGGCATAATTCCAAATACAACCGTTAGATTTCAAATCTCTTATATTCTTTGGAAAGCTCTTTTTGATACGAACCCAACGGTTCCGGTTTCAGGAGAATTCGACAGTCGGATCTCCCGTTACATCAATTGGAAGTTTATGGTCGAAATTCGCAAACGGACGCTACGTGGCGCATTCTATTCAGGCCATTATATATAATATATATATATATATATTTCGTCGATTTCCATTTAAAACATATTTTATAAATCGTTTATAAATTCGTTTTAAAACGATTCCAACTTCATTTTCAATTTTAAATCAAAATTGAATATTCTATATCTTTATCATATTAAAATGATAATATTTTCAAAATATTAAATTTTTGAAATCATTTCTTTACGATATTCATTTAAAAAAGAATAAAATCGATCGATAAACCCGTTGGGGTTAAAATGGCGTTTCTATTATTAACCTGGCTTCATATTTTTATATTTTTGTGCCCATCAAAAGATGGACATCGAAATCATGATTTTATTCTACAATGAATATTATTTTAAAATATTCGTTATTTTAAAATATTATTTATTTAAAAATATTCTTTATATTAGAATGATCTTTTACATTAAAATGATTCTTTACATTAAAAATGATTCTTTTATATAAAAATGATTCTTTACATTAAAAATGATTCTTTTATATAAAAATGATTCTTTACATTAACATGGTTCTTTCTTTTTATTTAGAATGTTCTTTTTACATATAATGTTTACTTTACATATAAATGGTTCTTACACATAAAAATATTTGTTTAATTCTGAAATGTCCTTTTAATTCTAAAATGTCTTTGTAATTCTAAAATGATATTTTATTCTAAAATGGTATTTTATTATAAAATGTTATTTTATTCAAAAATGGTATTTTATTCTAAAATGTTATTTTATTCTAAAATGGTATTTTATTCTAAAATGATATTTTATTCAACATTATTCATAAAACATTATTTATTATAAAACATTATTTATTTCTGAATCGGAATGCGACTCAATCAATTACCATATAATTTTAGTTATATGGATTTTACACACCGCATGTATTCAACAATAATGATAAATAATCATTAAACAGTCCATTCACATCCAAAGTGAAATTTACAACTGTGTGAGCATTAAAATAAATAAATAATGTTCATCACAGACTGCCAATCCATTGATTGACATAAAACTAAATATTGGGACTAGTGTATGTCAAATATCATTCCAATACCCGTGTGGGGTTTTCAAACAACAACAGTTTATTTATTTGTGAAGTTGTGCGAAGTGTAAAATTTATCGTCCCAATTCATATTAGATAAATGAGTGTACATAAACAAATCGTCCGATTTGTAAATGAATACTTATTTTCATTTCAGGAGAATATATTGTCGTTCATATATATACACGTTAAAAACTATATTTTAACGATAAAATATTTTATTCAACACATGAATATTTTATGTAGTTCATCTATACAAAAAAATGATATTTTTATTATGCTAACATTTTATACAATAAAAATGATATTTTTATATTGTTAACATTCTATACATAAAAATGATATTTTTATAATGTTGACCTTCTATACATAAAAATGATATTTTCATAATGCTAACATTCTATACATAAAATTGATATTTTTATAATGCAAACATTTATATAACAAAAATGATAATTTTGTTATGCTAACATTTTATATAACAAAAATGATAATTTTCTTATGCTAACATTTATATAACAAAAATGATAATTTTCTTATGCTAACATTTTATACAACAAAAATGATAATTTTCTTATGCTAACATTTTATATAGCAAAAATAATAATTTTCTTAAGCTAACATTTATATAACAAAAATGATAATTTTCCTATGCTAACATTTTATATAACAAAAATGATAATTTTGTTATGCTAACATTTATATAACAAAAATGATAATTTTCTTATGCTAACATTTTATATAACAAAAACGATAATTTTCTTATGCTAACATTTATTATAACAAAACTGATAATTTTCTTATGCTAACATTTTATACAACAAAAATGATAATATTCTTATGCTAACATTTATATAACAAAAACGATAATTTTCTTATGCTAACATTTTATATAACCAAAATGATAATTTTGTTATGCTAACATTTATATAACAAAAATGATAATTTTCTTATGCTAACATTTATATAAAAAAATGATAATTTTCTTATGCTAAAATATATATAACAAAAATGATAATTTTCTTATGCTAACATTTTATATAACAAAAATGATAATTTTATTATGCTAACATTTATATAACAAAAATGATAATTTTCTGATGCTAACATTTTACATAACAAAAATGATAATTTTCTTATGCTAACATATATATAACAAAAATGATAATTTTCTTATGCTAACATTTTATATAAAAAAATGATAATTTTCTTATTCAAATATTTTATTCAACATATGAATTCACAATCAACATCCACAATACTGTTAATCCAAACAAACATTCATGGTTTGTACAATAAACAGTGTCGGATGCTACTAAGCACCATTTGCAACCTAATATAAATTTAACTATAAAATAAATAGAGTGAGAAGGTGTTCTCACGTTTGGTTTCCACTCCGTCAGTTTTTAATTCTGATTTCAATACTTTTCGAATTTGAAATTGCTTTAAATTCTAACTTGTCCCGTTTTTTATCTAGTCAGTTCCATGTTGTAGCAATTTTCGTTGTGATTATAACGAGCCCTGGTTTGCAATTTTCTGATACCGTATGAAGAAGATACATGCGGTTAAACATTTGAATTATATTAATAAAGTTAATTACATAATTAAATTAATTAATTTCATATCCTTAATTAACAACTAATTACGGGTTTAGCGTAATTAACCCGTCACCTTCTTCGTTCCAGCGGAACCGCGATACCCAATTCATCGATTTTGAAAGCCGACCACCGCGCCTCCAAGAAGCTGCCGGAATCAGATCAGCACTCGCCACACGAACGGCCATCGTGTTGCCTCCCTGCGCTGGTGGTGCCGTCCATCTCGACGGTCTCTGGCATTGAAAATTCCAGTCAAACATAAGCCCTTTGTGGCAAAAGTTCGAGCAATATACCATGCTACAATCGATCATAACCGTATGATCTGAAAGATCCTGGAGAGCTCTTGAATCTTGTATTGGAGATTTGTTTTAATTCGAATCATAGAGGAAGAAATTAAGGGCGAAAATCTGGAGTGTTTGGTGCGTCCATCGTTTGTGAGGCGGCGATTGTATACGGTTTAGGAAGGATACGAAATACGGTGTATTTCGGGGTATTTATAATGTATTTTTATTTTATTTCAATTTATTTAATTCCATTTAATTTCAATATAACTCCTGTATCATTCCGAGCTCCAAATCAAACTCAATGATTGTTGCCCCTAACTAAGTACCCCTATTCCGGACACAATGGGATATGTCCTATAAGCCAATTCAACTGTTTTGATTAGTTTTTATCAAAATTAAAAAATAAATCAATATATATTTAATTTAAACGTACATTTTAAATTACCAGGGCCACTTACGGGTTCCAAAAATTCCAAAAAAAATATTTCTAGCTTTATTTTCACGATACGGTTCTAACAAAATTAATTTCATCGAATTTGGAGACCGTTTAAAAAATGGCCATTTTCTGGTCGATCCAATTCAAATTTAAATTACCAAACATATTTAAATTTACTAAACTCACATATTAATTCCAAAAATTATGAATATTGGAATCTAGCAATAATTTGACATTCCGAATCCAACAAAAGTGGTCTCGTTGAAAATGGAGGTCGTTGGAAAATATTTATTTATAAGGGCTATATTTTATATTAAAATATATATAAATTCTACAGTGACTTTTCTGAATTTTAAATTGGACATAACTTTCAAGTCCCGCTATGAAATCTGGAATTTTCACATTCGTTGGAAAGATATCTTCAAACAGATTCAAATATTTCTGGTTTCACTAAAATCCGATTTATTTTGAATCCTGTACATTCATTTGAAATTTGAAATCGAATTTTCAAACTACCGCGCCATTTCAGGCTCGTTTTATAATTAAAATAAATTCATTCGTTCTAACTTCGGTTTAAATAAATTTTTCGTTGTTATTTTTTAAAATAAATTGTTTTAAATATTAAAATATATTAAAATTGCTAAAATAAAAAAATTAAATTGGTTCAGAATTTCCGGGTTGTTACAAAGGGAAACTTCTTTAGCTTAACAACAAGAGTATTTTTGTGGACTTCAATTAGTGGTATCTGGTGGATTTGACGATGTGGCATTCAAAGTGAACGGTGGCCAGATGTTCCAAAAGTCGATTATAACCTCAAACCTCATCAACCGGGAAATGACAAAAATCGGGCAGACAACATGGCTATGTGGGTCGCACCCATTATGGTGTATAATCACCTATCTAGAGAAATTCCTTTTTCTTCTTTAATCTATCGATGTTGTCCCTTTTTGGGAAACGATGGTTAGCTCCCAACCGTAGGTGATATACATTCGATACACTGAAGTGAA
>JASFAX010001419.1:0-2500 GCA_030737875.1 Allium sativum
TCGCAACAAAAATATTTTTAAAAATATTTTTAAAAAATTTGGGGAGGGCACTTCCATCGAAAACATTTTCAAAAAAAATTTTTTTTAAATTTTTTTTTTTTAAATATTTAAAAATTAATATTTTTAAATATTTAAAAAAAAAAAAAATATTTCTCCGAAAAATCCACACAAAAAAAATTTGTTGATCGACCAATGTTTCAGCTTGCGTTTTGCCTGATCCATTTTGGTCGATCCTTCCCCTTCCTCCTCCTCCTCACCCTCCCCCCCCAATATAGGAATATATGGAATTTAGCCTAATATGACCCCGGTAGTCCAAAGTGTCTCTGCTACGTAGGTAAATCCGACCACATTTTTTTTTGTGGTTTTACCATGTAGTCACTGGGTTTTTGAGTGATCCGCATGTGTTTTCCGAATCTGGCACTTTGCCAAGTGCCAAATCTGGTACTTTGGCAAATCTGGTACTTTGCCAAATCCAAGGCGTGCCAAGCCCGATGCGCACACGTGAAAATTCAATGTTTCACCGTGTTTTTCAGCCTGGTACTTTGGCAAACCTGGTACTTTGCCAAGTGCCAAATCTGGTACTTTGCCAAATCCAAGCTGTGCCAAGCCCGATGCGCACACGTGAAAATCTAACGTTTCACCGTGTTTTTCACCATTTTTTGAGTGCCAAATCTGGTACTTTGGCAAATGTGGTACTTTGCCAAATCCAAGGCGTGCGGAGCCCGATTAGCACACGCGAAAATTCGATGTTTCACCGTGTTTTTTAGCCTGGTACTTTGGCAAACCTGGTACTTTGCCAAATGGCAAATCTGGTACTTTGCCAAATCCAAGGCGTGCCAAGCCCGATTAGCACACGTGAAAATTCAATGTTTCACCGTGTTTTTCAGCTTGGTACTTTGGCAAACCTGGTACTTTGCCAAGTGCCAAATCTGGTACTTTGCCAAATCCAAGGCGTGCGGAGCCCGATTAGCACACGTGAAAATCCAATGTTTCACCGTGTTTTTAAGCCCTTTTTGAGTGCCAAAATCTGGTACTTTGGCAAATCTGGTACTTTGGCAAATCTGGTACTTTGCCAAATCCAAGGCGTGCCAAGCCCGATGCGCACACGTGAAAATTCGATGTTTCACCGTGTTTTTTAGCCTGGTACTTTGGCAAACCTGGTACTTTGCCAAGTGCCAAATCTGGTACTTTGCCAAGTGCCAAATCGTGCGGAGCCCGATTAGCACACGTGAAAATTCAATGTTTCACCGTGTTTTTCAGCCTGGTACTTTGGCAAACCTGGTACTTTGCCAAGTGCCAAATCTGGTACTTTGCCAAATCCAAGGCGAGCGGAGCCCGATTAGCACACGTGAAAATTCAATGTTTCACCGTGTTTTTAAGCCCTTTTTGAGTGCCAAATCTGGTACTTTGCAAAGTGCCAAATCTGGTACTTTGCCAAACCCGGTACTTTGCCAAAACCAAGCCGTGCCGAGCCCGATGCGCACACGTGAAAATCCAATGTTTTACCATGTTTTTCAGTCTTTTTTGAGTGCCAAAATCTGGTACTTTGGAAATTTGGTACTTTGCCAAATCCAAGGCGTGCCGAGCCCGATTAGCACACGCGAAAATTCGATGTTTCACCGTGTTTTTCAGCCTGGTACTTTGGCAAACCTGGTACTTTGCCAAGTGCCAAATCTGGTACTTTGCCAAATCCAAGGCGTGCCAAGCCCGATGAGCACACGTAAAAATTCAATGTTTCACCATGTTTTTAAGCCTTTTTTGAGTGCCAAATCTGGTACTTTGCAAAGTGTCGAATCTGGTACTTTGCCAAACCTGGTACTTTGCCAAAACCAAGCCGTGCCGAGCCCGATTAGCACACGTGAAAATCCAATGTTTCACCGTGTTTTTCTCTATTTTTTGAGTGCCAAATCTGGTACTTTGGCAAATTTGGTACTTTGCCAAATCCAAGGCGTGCCGAGCCCGATGAGCACACGTAAAAATTCGATGTTTCACCGTGTTTTTCAGCCTGGTACTTTGCCAAGTGCCAAACCTGGTACTTTGCCAAATCCAAGGCGTGCCAAGCCCGATGAGCACACGTAAAAATTCAATGTTTCACCATGTTTTTAAGCCTTTTTTGAGTGCCAAATCTGGTACTTTGCAAAGTGCCGAATCTGGTACTTTGCCAAACCTGGTACTTTGCCAAAACGAAGCCGTGCCGAGCCCGATGCGCACACGTGAAAATCCAATGTTTCACTGTGTTTTTCACTATTTTTTGAGTGCCAAATCTGGTACTCTGACAAATCCAAGGCGTGCCAAGCCCGATGCGCACACGTCGAAATCCAATGTTTCACCGTGTTTTTCAGCCTCGTACTTTGGCAAACCTGGTACTTTGTCAAGTGCTAAATCTGGTAATTCGCCAAATCCAAGTCGTGCCAAGCCCGATGAGCACACGTGAAAATCCAATGTTTCACCGTGTTTTCAAGCCTTTTTTGAGTGCCAAACCTGGTACTTTGCCAAATCT
>JASFAX010001419.1:32500-35000 GCA_030737875.1 Allium sativum
TCCCATGAGCGGCCACGTTTCACCAGGGTTTCTGCTTGATACGTCCTATTTTCGAAAAAACCGAAAAAATCCAGCCAAAACCAAGCTTTCCTGTAATTGCCCACATTTCAGCATGGTTCTAGCTAGATTTGGCCAGTTTTCGGAAAAACTGGTGAAATCCAACCAAAACCAAACTTTTCCGAGATCGCAACAAAAATATTTTTAAAAATATTTTTAAAAAATTTGGGGAGGGCACTTCCATCGAAAACATTTTCAAAAAAATTTTTTTTAATTTTTTTTTTTTTTAAATATTTAAAAATTAATATTTTTAAATATTTAAAAAAAAAAAAAATATTTCTCCGAAAAATCCACACAAAAAAAATTTGTTGATCGACCAATGTTTCAGCTTGCGTTTTGCCTGATCCATTTTGGTCGATCCTTCCCCTTCCTCCTCCTCCTCACCCTCCCCCCCCAATATAGGAATATATGGAATTTAGCCTAATATGACCCCGGTAGTCCAAAGTGTCTCTGCTACGTAGGTAAATCCGACCACATTTTTTTTTGTGGTTTTACCATGTAGTCACTGGGTTTTTGAGTGATCCGCATGTGTTTTCCGAATCTGGCACTTTGCCAAGTGCCAAATCTGGTACTTTGGCAAATCTGGTACTTTGCCAAATCCAAGGCGTGCCAAGCCCGATGCGCACACGTGAAAATTCAATGTTTCACCGTGTTTTTCAGCCTGGTACTTTGGCAAACCTGGTACTTTGCCAAGTGCCAAATCTGGTACTTTGCCAAATCCAAGCTGTGCCAAGCCCGATGCGCACACGTGAAAATCTAACGTTTCACCGTGTTTTTCACCATTTTTTGAGTGCCAAATCTGGTACTTTGGCAAATGTGGTACTTTGCCAAATCCAAGGCGTGCGGAGCCCGATTAGCACACGCGAAAATTCGATGTTTCACCGTGTTTTTTAGCCTGGTACTTTGGCAAACCTGGTACTTTGCCAAATGGCAAATCTGGTACTTTGCCAAATCCAAGGCGTGCCAAGCCCGATTAGCACACGTGAAAATTCAATGTTTCACCGTGTTTTTCAGCTTGGTACTTTGGCAAACCTGGTACTTTGCCAAGTGCCAAATCTGGTACTTTGCCAAATCCAAGGCGTGCGGAGCCCGATTAGCACACGTGAAAATCCAATGTTTCACCGTGTTTTTAAGCCCTTTTTGAGTGCCAAAATCTGGTACTTTGGCAAATCTGGTACTTTGGCAAATCTGGTACTTTGCCAAATCCAAGGCGTGCCAAGCCCGATGCGCACACGTGAAAATTCGATGTTTCACCGTGTTTTTTAGCCTGGTACTTTGGCAAACCTGGTACTTTGCCAAGTGCCAAATCTGGTACTTTGCCAAGTGCCAAATCGTGCGGAGCCCGATTAGCACACGTGAAAATTCAATGTTTCACCGTGTTTTTCAGCCTGGTACTTTGGCAAACCTGGTACTTTGCCAAGTGCCAAATCTGGTACTTTGCCAAATCCAAGGCGAGCGGAGCCCGATTAGCACACGTGAAAATTCAATGTTTCACCGTGTTTTTAAGCCCTTTTTGAGTGCCAAATCTGGTACTTTGCAAAGTGCCAAATCTGGTACTTTGCCAAACCCGGTACTTTGCCAAAACCAAGCCGTGCCGAGCCCGATGCGCACACGTGAAAATCCAATGTTTTACCATGTTTTTCAGTCTTTTTTGAGTGCCAAAATCTGGTACTTTGGAAATTTGGTACTTTGCCAAATCCAAGGCGTGCCGAGCCCGATTAGCACACGCGAAAATTCGATGTTTCACCGTGTTTTTCAGCCTGGTACTTTGGCAAACCTGGTACTTTGCCAAGTGCCAAATCTGGTACTTTGCCAAATCCAAGGCGTGCCAAGCCCGATGAGCACACGTAAAAATTCAATGTTTCACCATGTTTTTAAGCCTTTTTTGAGTGCCAAATCTGGTACTTTGCAAAGTGTCGAATCTGGTACTTTGCCAAACCTGGTACTTTGCCAAAACCAAGCCGTGCCGAGCCCGATTAGCACACGTGAAAATCCAATGTTTCACCGTGTTTTTCTCTATTTTTTGAGTGCCAAATCTGGTACTTTGGCAAATTTGGTACTTTGCCAAATCCAAGGCGTGCCGAGCCCGATGAGCACACGTAAAAATTCGATGTTTCACCGTGTTTTTCAGCCTGGTACTTTGCCAAGTGCCAAACCTGGTACTTTGCCAAATCCAAGGCGTGCCAAGCCCGATGAGCACACGTAAAAATTCAATGTTTCACCATGTTTTTAAGCCTTTTTTGAGTGCCAAATCTGGTACTTTGCAAAGTGCCGAATCTGGTACTTTGCCAAACCTGGTACTTTGCCAAAACGAAGCCGTGCCGAGCCCGATGCGCACACGTGAAAATCCAATGTTTCACTGTGTTTTTCACTATTTTTTGAGTGCCAAATCTGGTACTCTGACAAATCCAAGGCGTGCCAAGCCCGATGCGCACACGTCGAA
>JASFAX010001420.1:0-50857 GCA_030737875.1 Allium sativum
ACAAAAATCTCATCTTTTTATAAACAAAAATCTCATCTTTTTACTTTTGACGCTATAAAAAAACTGATTTTAAACTCAGGAAATCGATTACCTAGAAAATAAATATAAATAAATAAAAAAGAAAACTTACAGGGTGTTTGGGTTCGTCGGAGACAGAGAGGGGAAGGCGTGGCTGACGTCAGGGGAGGAGGCAGTGTTCCGGCGGTCAGGCGAGGGGGGTTTGGACATTCGATGGCTGGCGGCGGTTTCTAGGGAGGTAGGGTTTGTCGGTTGGTCGGCTGGAGAGAGGGGTGGGGTCTCGCGGTCTCGTCGATGGAGGAGGAAGGGGGAAGCGATGGTGGCAGCGACGAAGGGGGGGTGGCGCGGTGGAACTGTCGAGGGATTTTTTTTCTTTTTATTCGATTTTCTGATCTGGAAATAATGAAAGGGGAGAGAGTGTTGAGGGGGTTTTATATATATTTAATTAAATAATTATTTAACTTCAAAAAGCAACTTTTATTTTCGACCTTGAAAAGAGACCCACCGCCTGTCGTCCCTAACTAATTACCCTCATTTTCGAACACAATGGGATATGTGTCGTAGGCTGATTCGATTGTTTCGATCAGTTTTCGCCAAAATCAAAATATAACTCTATATATGGAATTTGAACACACATTTCAATTTACCGGGGCCACATACAAACTCTATAAATTCCCAAAAAAAAAATTCTAGCTTCGTATTAACGATACGATTCTAACAAAACTAATTTCGTCTAATTCTGAGACCGTTTGAAAAATGACTATTTTCCAGTCGATTAAAATCAACTAAAACTAGTCAAACGCGTTTTCCTTTGCCACGCTCACATATTGATTTGAAAAATTACGAATTTTGGAATCTAGCAATAACTTGACATCACGGATCCAACAAAAGTGGTTTCGTCGAATTCCAAGGTCATTTGCAAAATTTCCATTTTTAAGGGCCAGAATTCCAATGCGACTATTCTGAATTTTCAACTGGACATATCTTTTTATCCCCGCTATGAAATTTCAATTTTTGGATTTGTTGGAAAGATATTCTCAATTAGATTCTAATATTTTTGGTTTCGCCAAATTCTGGTTTATTTTGCACCCGGTACATTCATTTGAATTTTGAAATCGAATTATTGAACTACCGCGCCATTTTCTATTCCTTATATATATATATATATTTATATATATTTATATTCCAACGACGATTCGAATAAATATATATGTTCGAATTCAATTCAAAATAAATTTCTCGTTCTTATTATTTAAAATAATTCATTTTAAATAATCAAAATTCGTTAAAATTGCCAAAATAAAAATTTTAAATTGGCTCGGATTTCCGGGTTATTACAGGTTCCAAGTAAATTTGATGGGAACGCTAGGCGAGCGTGATTGATTTGTTGAAGGTGGAAGACTTGACAACACAACGAAGCTTCAGGTGTCAGGTTTCAGTAGCAGTTGGGTTTGGTGTTGCACTGCTTCGATTTGGAGGCGATGGTAATTTCTTGGGCTTCAATAGTCTTCGATTTCAAAGGGAGGAGATGGCTTTGATTTTAGGGCAGGGACTCGGCTATTAAAGTTGAGGAAAGGGAGCGATTTTTGCTTGCTAAATAAATTGGGGAAAGCTCAAATTCATAGAAGAGAAATAGCGATGGATAAGGAGAACGTCCATCAATGAGTACAAAATAGCTGCGTGATCGCAGACTAGGGTTATAGAAGGTGGTTCGCGATTTTGATGGCTTGGAAAAAAGGAATTGGTTTGCAGAAAATTATACGGGGTAAGGTTGTATTTAATTTTAATTTAATATTAATTCTACTGTAAATACCACAGAACGCTCAGATTTTGTACCGCCAATACAAACTCTGAACGTTACAAAAATTATACGCACCTCTTCGTTTTCACATTATGATTCAAATAAAATTAGTATTATTGAATTCTGACTCTGTTTACAGACGTTTTTATTTTTAATTATTTATCGGTTTTCCCATTTAATTCCGCTTGTTCATCAACTCTGTTTGTTTTCTAATTTTGAAATGAAAAAAAAAATCCCATTTTATTTATATACACAAATACATATAGTACACTTTAAATTTCTGACCCAAATATCAATATAAAAATTGATTATTCATATTTAAATTTTTAATTAATTCTGTATCTCAGTTGTCGAAATTTCTAGGACGATGCAATTCACCTCCAAAGACTTTTCATATGTTAGTATTTTATAAATGTGATTACTAATATATATATATATATAATATGTGTGTGTGTATGTGTGTGTGTGTGTGCATGTATGTGTGTATACACACATACACACACACATAAGGAGCGTTCCGAGGCATCCCCATTTCGCAGCATCCCTACCATTCCATGAGCTACGCTAATTCAAATCCGATAAGATTTTGTAGATTTTCAATCAACATATATGTTATCATCTATCCAAAATTTGAGCTCATTCCAACATTAATATAACAATATATTTAATGTTTAAATTTAATGGTTTGAATAAATGTCTGAACGATATGTAATTGAGCTAGGATTTTGAAAATGTTACGAATGTCGGAAGAAGCTCAAATTTTGGATAGATGATAACATATGTGTAGATTGAACATCTACAAAATCTTGTTGGATTTGTTGGTGCAGCTCATGGTAGGGTAGAGGTGCTGCAAAACACAGGTGCTGCAAAATCTTGTTGGATTTGTTGGTAAAATCCCTGCTGTATCTCATAGCTCCCTTCAGCCGCTACGTATTTCAATTTAGCGTTTATGGGCAATAAATGTGCTATTATCCCCACTATTTCCCTCTGCATATGATAAATCAAGACTTTTCTAGCATCCGCTTTAGCAATATTAATATATCGTGCTTGGTTTACTAGTTCTTTTTTTTTCAAATTTAAGAAGTTAGTGTAAAGAGCTAATTTTAAGGCATAAATGTCCAATACATTGTAGATTTTTATTATAATCATCAAATCTAGTATGCGTAATCATGATATTATTTGATTTCCATATATAAGATGAATTAATGTTAGTTTCTTCTATGCATATATTGTGAGAACGATAATTAATCAATTTTACATCTAATGAACCTTTTTTCACATCCGTAATATCCCCGCTATTTCCTTGCCACACCTTTTTGATCCTCCACCTCTATAGAACCGCTAAGCGCTTTAACTGCCCAAATATATATACTTATATTTTAAAATACAAACATGTTTACCTCTTATATTTATAGTATCTGCTAACCTAAGCTCTGATACTAAATGTAATAAGATGTACCCTGATGGGCCAGATTTATCGAAAAGCATAAACCCAAGTCAATTGAAACATGATTCCTGCAAATAAACAAAGATATTTATCAGAATAACTTGTAGTGGAATAATTTAAAATAAATAATAGGTAAACACTTACCATAATATTGACACTCACAAATTAATAGTCTCAGTTAGCTCTAGTCATGCCTAGATTACCAGTATTTATCTTTAAACATTTAACCATACATATTTATATAAAGAAATAAATATTTTAATTGCTCATGGATTCATACCTAAATCATTTTCATTTCCAGAACCTTTTATTTAATTCAAAGGACATCAATTCACCTTAAAAGCAACTGATTTTGGCCTATCAGACCTTGTTAAGCCAGGTTTGTCAAAACAACCATAGTTTGCATTATAAAAGAAGTTTTTGTTTTGAGAATTTTTCTGAGGTAAATATTTACCAACATGGCAAGTTTAATGCTATTTTTTGTCTACAAAAAAGGTTGCATGCTAGAATTGTACTTTTCATGTTTAGCTAATAGTTTAATGTTATTTTGTTCATAAAAAATGCTACATGTCATTTACTAAATTTTAATGTGATATTCGAAGCCAATATCATTTTATGCTTTACCTCAAAGACCACGGCTATTTAAGCAAATGTTTATGGTTTCTGGATTTGAGAGATACTATCAAATTGCAAGGTAAATGTATTCCTTTTGATTCACTTACCTATTTTGCTATTAGACTTTTGATAGATATAGTTTCTTTAGCAACTAGTGCATTAAGTTATCTGTTATGCCAAGCAATTATTTCATTTTATTTTTATATTTTGTATTATAAAGGAAGAAAACCACCTTGTTATTGCACTTTTTAAACCGTTGAAAGAAATCCTCGTCTTATCAATAAGATCCAGGCTCTTAGATACTTTCTTATATTCATCTTATGTGTAGTCCATGTTTAACAGTCATACTTGTACGAACTAATCCTTGCGCTGGCCTACTATAGAAGTGAAGTGATTTTTGTCTATTTGATATAACATTTTTTGTTTCCATATTTTAAGTAAACCTATATGGTCAAACTTTGACGTAAATATTATACTACTACCATACATAAGTTCTGATCGAGTTTTTGAGATCAAGGGCAAGATAGAAGAACACTGTGCATGATCAGGGCCTGTCATAGGTCATTTTAGGCCACAGACAAAACTCAAATTTGGGCCCTTTCATATAAAAATAAATGGTACTTTCAAACAATAATAAAAACATAAATCAAATGCAATAATGATTTGCTTAAAACTAATATTAATTTGTTCATTACATAAACTTCAAACTTACAACTTCTTAATCATTTAAAAGACAAAATGTTAAGTTCGATAAAATCATTTAAACATTGTTCTTAATGCATTTTTAAAGCTAAATCATTGATTATATCATCTTGCTCAACATTTTCCAACATATCTTTTTTGATGTAGAGAATTGCTAGTCCGTTCAATCTATCTTGAGACATAGAAGTTCACAAATATGACTTTAGCAATTTCAATTTAGAAAAGCTTTGCTTAGCAGATGCGACCGTCATAGGGGTAGTTAATAATACTCTGTTAAGCAACCATTACATTTGGGAACATACCTATTTCCCTTACAAACTCAATCATTCTTGTTGAAGTCTATGGCTTATCTGTTTCATATGATTCCTTTGGAAACATTACTTGTAATACCTGTAGTACAGAACATAATTTTTTTTTTCCAGTTACAATGAAAATTTCATCTTTAAGATTTACGCAAGCAGTTAGTAATTCGCGATCATTCAAAATTATTAATTTTTTAGCATTAAATAAGAAACCAAATATAGACTTGAAAAGTTTCATTTTTTCAAATCTAGTCCTCAACTGGGAGAGACCGATATCAACTATGTGAATAAAAAAGTCAATTCTAAATGATTCTTATGCAAACAATTGTTCGCTATCATTGTAAATTGTTTCAACAAAATATATTTTTCTTTGAATTCGTCATTTTGTAGGAAAAGTTGGTTCAATTTCCATATCTATAGCTATTTGTTTCGCTTCTTCAATCGCTAAACAAAATCCATTTTCTCTATAATTTAAAAAAAAAAGAAACAAGGCCGTTATCACTAAAGTTTGCATTGATCTGTTGGAAAGAAGTAGAAGCTTCGAAACCCGAAGACGATACTGAAAACAGATGGCTTGAGGTAACGAATCTGAAACCAAGAAGAAAAGACTTTGCGGGCAGCTAAAGAAACACCAAATTTCAATGCCCAGTAATATGAAGTCAAAACCAAAAAGCGGGATTGAAAACAAGAAGGCTGGCATCGAAAAGAAAAGGATAGGAGTAGAGTCAGCACCAAGAAGTGGAGTCATAACAAGGGGAGCAAACACTAAAAGCTTGGAATGATAATAATCAAACCGATACTGAAATAGCAAGATTGGGAATATGGAGTTGATACCAAGGATATAGAAGGTATCGGCAAAGACGACACCAAAACAATGCCTGTGTAAATATGCTATTGGCACCAATATAAGGGAACAACCATCTTGTTGTCGATACCATGAAAAGATGGCAATAAAGGCACATTATCAACACCAACATGCAGTGAGCCAATTAGCTTGGTGTTGACACCGAAGAATGAAGGAAAATGCGTAAAGTCGATAGCGAGACCAAGAAAGCTGCAGATGCACAAGCCGATACCGAAGTCATGAATTTAGAGACATGAACCGAATCCCCGAAGGTGGAAGCATGGATTTGGTGTTCAAAAGTGAAAGCGACAAAGATAATGGAGCGATACCCAGCTATTGGGTGAAAGCATAGAAGCGATGCCAAGAAGTGTAAGTGCAAAGGATTAAAGTCGGTCCCGAAGCCAAAATGCGTTGACATTGGCCGATATTAAGAGGTTGATGCAAAAGGCGGGTTTCCCACACGATTGCTATAGAAGGGGGTCCGAATCTTCTATAAATAAGACGGGGTCACGTTTTGGGGGACTTTTCTCTCGTTCCAAAATCTTGTATCAATTCGAAGATACTAACCCCTATTTTGAGGATCAAACTGGGGATTTCTCTTGTAGTATTCCACGTATTTCATCAATTAATCAATAAAGGAAATACTTTGCATCTACAATCAATTGCACTTGTCTTTCAACTACTAAATTGGATTCAAAACCTTAAATTGGAATTAATTACCAAAACGACCTCAACGAACATTCTAGCTCCAACTAGCAACGAACTTATGAAGTCCTTATCCCAAGATAACGTTGTTTCCCTAAGTATTGTAAGCGTGAAACTCACCTCATAAAGGAAGAGGAACTAATCTTAAAACTTGGGACATTGATATCTAATAAAGGGCGAAGTAAGTCGATCTTGGAAGAACTAGATTACACCAAGGTCCACAACTGTAACTCTACATTCGGGTGTTGACGATTTTTATCACAACATCCATTTTTTTAAATTCGGCAGTTTGATCTATGATTTTTTATTCATGGTTAATATTTTAGCGCTAGAAGGAGGGCTTGGACCTCCGCTTTCTTATCTTATTATAGATTAATTTGTGAATGTTTGATTAATGAAACGATGAGACGAAGTCAAAAGGACTAAGCAACAATAATGAGGGGGCAGCTCAAACGACCACTCTCGAAGAAAATATAACCCCAAATGCTACTGAAGCAGGCCGACCCTCTACTCCATCACAACCACCAAACTCTAATTCTTTGGATGAGAATGCCATCTAGATCAAGGCTCTAGAACAATGGCTTTTTGAAAATGCAGGATCTCTTACAAATTGCTCTAGCACGAAGATCTTCAAGGAACGTACCCATCTTACAATTTGAGAAAAAGAAAAATAAATCAATTTGACTTCTTTCAAGAAAAAAGGACCCTAGCTTTCAGAGATAAACCACGAGGGACACAAATGCAACAAAATCAAAGAGCAATCTGGAAGCTCGAATACCGAAGGATACAATCCCAATAGATCAAACTATGATAACTCAAAAGTTTACTTCAAGGAAATGGAAAAGAAGGTCATCAAAGTTTTACTCGGAAGTAAGGGAAAGGGAACCTTGGATGAGCAGGTTAATAATAATTAAAGAGTGCCCCCTTCACTAACAGAATCATGAACACAGTGATACCATCACATGTAAAGATTCCCACCATGAAATATCACGAAACTACTGACCCAAACGACCATCTCATGGCTTTCAATAGCCAAATGGATCTTTATAATGCTTTAGGGGTTGTTCGATGTCGACTATTTCCGGTGATGCTTCCAGGAGAAGTTGCTAAATGGTATTGCCAGTATCGAGAGAAAACAATCTATTATTAGAAGCAGTTTTCTTATGAGTTCACTGTACAATTCTGCATTTGCAAAGATCCAACTGTGGACTGCACTATCATTGCAAATATAAAACAAATGCAAGGAGAATCTTTGGGCGATTACGTAAAGAGATTTATGTTGAAGCTATGAAAGTGAAGGACATGAACGACCATGATAAACTCATCGTCGTTCATCAAGGTTTGATTGAGAATACTCCATTTTGGAAAGAGCTATACATCCGTGGATGCAAGAACTTACAATTTTTTCATTTCCAAGTAGACAAATTTATCCGTGTGAATGAATTATATTATTCAAAGAAGAAGCTTGGCTTCTGCGGGGAAGAAGGGAAATTCAGATTTGATAGAAATCAGAAAAAGCCAAAGTTAGAAGATCCTAATACTAATTCTGTAGACTTGACCAAACCTATCTTGTTCATATATGCTATAGCGAAGGAGAGAGACAACTTCCTAGTTTCTTTCAAAGCTAAAAATTGCCATGAACCATGCAATGGAGGGAATATTGCGACTATCATAAGATGAATGGACATGGAACTGATGAGTGCAAAGTGCTTGAGGATATAATTCAGAAGTTGATCCAGGAAGGACGCCTAAAAGAATTTATCCAAGACAGACAGAAAACAACTCAGCATTATGCTGAATGCCAAAATATCTCAGCTAATGCGGTAAAGGTCCTAATTGAAGAGGGTCCACTGAATTAGGGTCCTCCGGTAAATCGAATAAATGTGATCCATGGAGGGCCATACCTGCCGGATATAGTCAAGCTGCCCGAAACAAATACCTGAAAGAGGCCCATGAGGGGATATTTTGCATTCAGGAGGAGCTGTCGCTTAAGAATGCCCGATTTGACATCAAAATGCACAACATGTCGGTGTCACCAAATGAGAAGCAGAAGGGTATCCATCATCCACATAATGACCCTTTAATGATCACAACACAGATTGGGCTTTCAATGGTTTTGAAAATTCTTGTTGATACTGGAAGTGCGGTTAACGCGATCTTCAAGCATGCATTTGACCAAATGAGTCATTCTGAAAAAGAACTTGAAGCAAGCAGTGAACCCATCATTGGGTTAAACAATAAAGGGTCCACTCTGATTAGGGAAATAAGTTGTTGGTTCCGGTTGGATTGCCCCCTCTTTGCCGAATCTTCGAGTCTCTTTTCGTTATCATCGACCAGCTTTCTTACTACAACGCATTCTTTGGCCACCCAGTTCTTGATGAAGTGGATGTTTTTGTCTCATCAAAGTACCTCATGATGAAGTTTCTGACTAAACAAGGATAAGGCACCATTAGGGGAGAGCAATTCTACTCCCCCGAACTGTAGTTTGCTACTCTAGATCAATATAAAAGGGAGTATTTTGCTTATTTGATTCTTCTAAAAAAAATTAGCCATTGGATGAAGGATTTTTACATTTAACATTCGAAGCTAAAGCAAGAATTAATAAGACTAAAAAGCGTGCAAATAGTAGGAATAATCTTTTGGGAAACAAAAGGAAAAGGGATTAAGAGATAACAACACAACCGAAGATGAGGAAATCATCATGGACGAAAGTGTGTTACCGCAGCTGAAGTCAAAGAAATTGAAAGGTCAACTTCTAAAGGGAACATCTAAGTCAAAAATAAAAAAGAAAGCCAATTTGACTACTTTTATTGAGAACATATATTTATTGAAAAAAAAGAAATAATTGGATTATAGGCCGACAAACAAAAACCACCTAAGTTCGAAAAGAAAAAACAAGGGGGAAATCCAATTGTCCCTATCACACGATAAATGGTCACGGAACTAATCATTGCAGAGCACTTGAAAGGATGATCATTTAGTTCATTAGACAAAGAAAACATGATCAATATGTAAAGAGATGCAGAATGAATTCAATAAAGTTGACGTATATTTCAAAATAAAAAATTCAACCTGATTGGGGGTGAAGTACCCTTTATTAATGTATAACCTCAAATGTCATTGATGTAGTTAAGGCGCTATCAAAAAGGGATGATGTGTAAGCCCACTAAAATTCCTTGGTATACCAAGGTTATTTCCTAAAGAGGGATGAGGGTAAGGTCAGGTATATGCGCCTGGCTCCAAACCCTAAGTATAGCTTAGGCGCCTCTCAGAGGGAGGAGGGTAAGCCACCAATCCTTCCTATAAGGCATGATCGATGCACTATAAGCCCTTGTTCCCATCACTAATCTGGCTTGTTCAAGAAACCCTCTAGAAAACAAATGGGTAATTCCTTGGTCCCATCACAAAGAGTGTCATGGCAAAGATATCGACTAAGCACACCCTTCCTCTGCTATAAAAGATGAGCATATCCTTTCTCTACTTTGACTAAGCATACCCTGCCTCTTTTTATGTCTCGCCTCGCAGAAGAGAGCGAAAGCTCAAAGGGAGCACTTAAAGCACGTCCTTCCTCTGCTCTAAGAATGAGCACGCCCCACCTCTGCTCATGTCTCGTCCCGTAGAAGGGAACGAAAGCTCAAAAGGAGCACTTAAAGCACGTCCTCCCTATGCTTTATGGATAAGCGTGCTCTACCTCTTCTTATATCTCGTCCCGTAGAAGGGAATGAAAGCTCAAAGGGATCACTTAAAGCATATCCTACCTATGATCGAAAGAAGAACATGCCATACCTCTACTTTAAGAACAAGCCTGAAATATCCGTCAGAATTTCAAAAGTCGAAAGTGGTTTTGGGACTTCTATTATTTCCAGAAGTGGATTTCTGGTCTTCTATTATAAATACCAGAATACGAGTTTTGGGTCTTTTATTCTATGTTACTAGAAATGTATTTCTGGTCTTCTATTATAAATACTTGAATATGGGTTTCGGGTCTTCTATTATACATTACTAGAAGTGGATTTCTGGTTTTCTATTATAAATACTTGAATATGAGTTTCGGTTCTTTTATTCTACATTACCAGAAGTGGATTTCTGATATTCTATTACAAATACCCGAATATGTGTTTTGGATCTTCTATTCTACATTACTAGAAGTGGATTTCTAGTCTTTTATCAAAAGTACTCGAATATGAGTTTTGGTTTTTCTGTATATAGCTCTAGAAGTGGATTTATGGACCATTATTACAAAGTGTCTGAAATTTAGGCTTTAGATCTTCTGTTTTTGTCAGCAGAAATGGATTTCCGAACTACTTTTATAAGTTCCTAACTGTGACTTTCAAATCTTATATCCACAATTCTAGAGATAGATTTCTATTACAAACGTTTGAGTCTGGATTTTAAGTTTACTATCTCACATTTTCAAGAATGGGCTCCTGAGAATAAATACTCAAATTACAATCTTGGATTTCCTATTCCTATTGATGGAAGAAGGTCCTAAATCTTTGATTTTTCATTATAAGGGCCCAAATGGATATATTATTGGGCTCGCGCGTTATATATTTAAACTAGAGTTTACAAACTCTTTATCATGGAGAGGCTTATCGTAATTCATAAATCTCAAATCCAATTCTACCATCCGAGAAAATTTAATATTCTTTCTTATGACATTATTGTGGATTATAAAAAAAATAACGTAAAATTTCTCTAATGATTCCCAAGTTACAGGAAGGCAATGTGGGAATCGTAGGATTTTTGTCCTAAAGAACAAAAGCCTCTTTATACAAGGAGGGGTCTAAATGTTATCGCTAAAGTTTGCATTGGTCTAATGGAAAGATGTAAAAGCTTCAAAACTAGAAGACGATACTGAAAACAGATGACTTAAGGTAACGAAACCGAAACCAAGAAGAAAAGGCTTTAGGGTCAGCTAAACTGACACCAAATTTCGAGGCCCGGTAACACGAAGTCAAAACCAAAAAGAGAATTGAAAAAGAAGAAAGATGACACCAAAAAAACAGGATAGGAGTAGAGCCGACACCAATAAGAGGAGCCATAACAAGTGGAGCATACGCTGAAAGCTTGGAAAAATAACAACGAAACTGGTACCCAAATAGCAAGATTGGGAATAAGGAGTCGATACCAAGGATATATAGGGTATTGGTGAAGACGACACTGGAACAATGACTTTATAAATATGTTATCGACATCAACATAGAGGAACAAATACTTTGGTTCGATACCATGAAAAGAAGGCAATAAAGGCACGTTGTCGACACCAACATGCAGTGAGTAGATTAGCTTGGTGTCGACACCGAAGAATGAGGGAAAATGAATAAAGTCGATACCAAGAAAGGAAAGTGCCAGATGTACAAGACGACATCAAAGCCATAAAGAGAGAGACACGAAACCGAAGCCCCAAAGACAAAAGTATGGATTTTGTGTTCAAAAGTGAAAGCGATAAAGATAATGGAGCGATACCCAGCTATTGGGTGAAAGCATAGAGGCGATGCCAAGAAGTGCAAGTGGCAAAGGATTAAAGTTGGTACTGAAGCCAGAAAGCTCTGATATGGGCTGATATTGAGAGGTTGATGCAAAAGGGGGGTTTCCCACACGATTGTTATAGAAGTGGGTCCAAATATTTAATAAATAAGACCCTAGGGGTCACATTTTGTGGAACTTTTCTTTCATTCCAAAATTTTGTACTCAATTCTAAGATATTAAACCTATTTTGGAGATCAAATTGGGGATTTTTCTTGTAGTCTTCCATGTATTTCATCAAATGAACATTAAAGGAAATATTTAGCATCTACAATCAATTGCACTTGTCTTTCAACTATTAATTTGGATTCAAAACCTTAAATTGGAAGTAATTACCAAACAGACCTCAACGAACATTCTGGCTCTAACTAGTAACGAACTTATGGAGTCCTTACACCAAGAAAACGTTGTTTCCCTAAGTATTGTAAGCATGATACTCACCTCTTGAAGGAAGAGTAACTAATCTTCAAACTTGGAACATTGATATCTAAGAAATGGCTAATTAAGTCGAGCTTGAAAGAACTAGATTATACCAAGGTCTGCAACCGTAACCCTACATTTCGGGTGTTAACGATTTTTATCGTTAACAAAGACCATCTAACTGTTTAACTGCAATATTAAGACGCATATCATATGATTGTAACTTCTTACTTACCATAGTTATTTTGTCTAAAATATCATGCCAAATTATCAAATATAATATAAATTCACTGTTTCAAAGCTCACATAGCTAAAGTTTGAGAATCTCTACTTAGTTTGTAATTTTCGCCAATTTTAATAAAGCTTCTCTAATCTCAAAAAATTGTGATTTTATTGCCATTATACTTTCAATATGACTCTCCCATCGTGTGTTACATAATCATTTTAATGTCAAAGCGTCTTATATGATCAATTAAAACATATCATTGCTTTATTGAGTTAGAAAATGCTAGATACATGCATTAGCATGCTCCAAAAAATGATTTCGCTTTACGTGAACAACTTGCCATGTTACATAATACTATATTAAGACAGTGAGAGCCACATGGCTTGTTAAATGCTCTTGGATTTATTTCAAGCAAACTTGTTCGTACGCCTTGACGTCGCCCTCTCATATTAGATCCATTATCATACTATTGCCCTCTTACAACATCAATATTAAGCCCAAAGCTTTTTTAGTGAAATTTGTAATTCATTAAAAAGAGCTAATCTAGTAGTATCAACAACATTTATAAACTCTAAAAAAAATCTTCATTTTTATTGGAGAACATGACACATCAACACATCTTATTATCAAAGTCATTTGTTCTTTATGACTTGAGTCTGGCGTATAATCATGAATAATATAAAAATCTTTGCCTCTTTAATTTTGTTAATAATAGTATTTCTAACTTTGAATGCTAAAATGGTTATCAATTCATTTTGGATTTTATGACTAAGATAATGATGATGAATTTATTTATTTCTAATGAGTTGAAAATGATGTTGTATTATTGGATCGAACTCCAAAATCATTTCAATAAGACCTTAAAAAATTCCTTTAGCATCATCATCAATTGTTTCATTTGTTCCACGAAAAGCAAAATTATTTATTGCAAGACATTCTACGATGGCAATAATTTGTACCATTACATTTTTCCAACGTAATGTGTTATTTCTAATTTGCATTTGTAGTTCTTTGTCTATAGTTTGATTTTTCTTCAACCCAAGCCTTATTTTCAATGATTTCAAGTTTTGAAGGTGCTCAATACTATTTTCATATTCAAGTGTTTTATTAAGATGTTTCCAATCTTTAATTCTCTCATCTGCTAGTTGATTTTTTGATGGTTTTGTTTTGAATAGCTTGCAACAAAAACAAAAAGTTTATCTAAATCTTTTGAATACACTAACCATTTTTTATCACGAGTTTCTCAATTCGATAAATTTTGAATATAATAATTTAAAGAAATTCTTCTTAAGCATTCATCTTATGGAAAACTAATATTAGATTTCCGTTTAGGTCTATTTTCAATAAGCAAATTTCTAGGTTCTCCTTGAGGATTATCCCAATTTCTAAGATCATAAATGTTTAAACTCGAATCATTTTCCAAATACTTAGAATTATTGACGATACGGTTGTTTTCATGAAGATTGTTAATATCACTACTATCCATTACTTTAATTCGATCTTCATCTTTTTCATATATTTCTTCATTTCCATCACAATAACCATTTTTTGAATTTTCAGTATCATTTTTTACCTCAGGTTGGTTTACTAATTGATCACCATTTTCAATTTCCATGACATAATTAGTTGTTTAGATTAAACTAATGAATTTGATTGTTTGTTGAAATATTTATTTAGAAAACCTTGTAAACTTTGAGTTATAAGTTCTTGTCTTTATCGTTTTTTCTTCCTTCTTGAGATCTAGATAATTATTTCATGATAATACTAACTACTAAATTAAGCCGTAAAATTAGTAAAAGTTACTAATTAGAGCAATACAACTTGATTCATGAGCCCCTGTCCATTCATCAAACAATCATATCTCATCATTCTTCCATCCAGCACATAGTTAATAACTTCAGAAAACTGCATTTAACAAAAAAGAAAGATTAAAATGTTATTCCTTGATATTTTTTCTCAACCAGATAAAAAGGATCAACATCACTTACAAAAAATAGTAGATAGAAATACCGAAGTAAAATGTTAAGAGAACCTGAAAATAAAACGACAAAAAATGATACTCAAGCACTGAGAAGAGCTTCAGTTGTCGTAATAACTTGGTCGAGAGGTTCAGGAGCTGCTGTAGAATTAGTAGGGGTGCAATTCTGCTGGAAACAGTAAATCAACGTAGAAATCAATTTTATGCAACAAATTATTTTTAGGTGATCTTGTAAATAAGAAGAAAACACAAACAATATTTCAAACAATCAGTGCATTATATTAGGAAATACTGATCAATAGATTTAAGTCAGTACTTTTTTAAGTATTGATAGAAAAATCCTTTAAAGTACAAATAATTTCTTGTTGATATGATATCTTTATTTGGTATTAACACAAAATGTTCAAAATTCATTTAGGAGTTAAGACTTTGCAGTCTATACATGTAACATCTTACTACTCTTAAGATATAATTACATTTTTAAAATGTCAACTTTTGGCATGCATACATTAGGATAAGACTGCAATTTTAATAGGCTTATTACTAACAAATTCCAGTTTAGCAATTTAACACCGTTTCCTATTAACAACAAATCCAAGCATGCAAAGTTTTAAAATTTAGGATGTGATAAGTTACTGTCTTACTGAAGTAAATAAAAATTGTAATCAAATTAAATTCTCAAATTTAAACCACACCTTGTACCTGAATTCTAAATTTCAAAGAAATTCAGATTTGATCTGAATCAAGAGATGTTGATAAATTGTGATTTGTGAATTGTGAAACCTAAGCCAAAACATTATAGATTGTAAGATGGATGAAATTAGAAGAGAAAAAGAAGACTGAATCAAAAGGAGTTAGGGAGAGGAGCGTTATCTCCATTGATTACAAAGCAATTGCTTTCAAAAATTGAAAATTGCGATGGATCACTTCGGCTTTTGTTCATATTTGATTTCTGTACGTGAAAATTGAAGTTTGCATGTAAATTGAAACACAAGGTAAGCAAAAATAGTGTTGGATCCTAAACAAAATGTGCCCACTTGGAAATTGGGCCTTGGTTTGTCGCCTAGGTTGCCCAACCCAAGGGCAGGCACTGTGCACGATGCCATAGCAGGATGAAATATAATTATAGGAACAATTTGGCTCATCTCCAATTTAAGTTCCAAAATACAAAAACTCCTTATCTTAAAATTTTAGAAATTAGGTCCCTGTTTTTCAAAAATCATAAAAAAAAACAACGTAAAAATTTACCAAACTTCAAAATTTAATTTAACACATAATCATCATCATATTCATGCAAGAAATCCAAAAAAAATGATTCAAAAATATTCATGTAATAACGAATTTCAGCATCTTTTCCATAAAATTGCACATATCGCGGCAATTATTTCAAAAATTTGCAGGCTTTCATGCAATGTTTGCTAATTTGCTTTAAAATTTTAAATTCAAAACCTACACTTGTTTAAGCATCAAACTATTACAAGAGAATCATCATAAAATTATTAAAATTAAAAACAAATGAAATATTATTCATCTCCGGTAAATTGCTAAAAAACGCAACAATTTGCAAAATTTGTAGAGATATCTGCAACTTTTCCACATAGTACATTAGATTATAAAAGAGCTGCAGATATGTATGCAATTGTAATAATTGCAGGCAATGTTGCAACTATTATTCTTCCTTTTAATATATATATATATATATATATATATATGCATGCTCACCGTGTGTATAATTGCAAAAATGTCTGCAATTATTCACAAAAATTGCTAGTATTTCAGCATTTTTTTTGCAGAACCCTTCCGTGAATATTTTTAATTTTTAATTTTTTTAGTACAACAGTGCAAAAACACGAAAGTATGATGCTAAAACAAATATGGACCCAGTTTACATGAAACTTTACACAGGGAGATGCTTCTAATTAAACTTCAAAATAAGGATGCTCCTTAATTTCCACATAATTATATCTATAAACCTGAATCCGAATTAAATGGTACTTGGGTATTTATACCCTCTTCCCTATGATTCATAAAGCATAAGATTAATTTGAATACACAATTTATATCCATGCATTTGATAGTCACCATGAGGATATTTGTTCACGTCACTGAAGAGTACCTTTGTGTAGTACATGAAGAGTTTTTTTACGATAAGGATTACATTCATGTCACCTTAATTGAGGTATGTTTAGTTATTTCTCCACCTATAGCCGTAGAAATCTTCCAGTCAACAACTTTTTTACACATGTTGATGTATGACAGGCAAATAAAATATTGTCATATCGTTTGATGTTCGTCTTAGACAATATGCCATAAAGCAATTGACTAAGTTGATATCATATATGAAGTCCAACGAATTAATATAATTGTTTGACTATATGTTGTGCCTTTACTTGTGTAGACATTGGACATTCGAAGAGAGCAAAGTTAGAATTTTGTGTTCTTGGCTTTTACTTATGCATAAAAAAAAGAATTACGAGTGATCAAACATTTTGTTAACACTAGTTAGGTATAACATTTTATTAGCACTAGATGAGTAAATTTGTATACGAATGATTATCATATGCGAGTTTTGTCGATTTGTTGAAAAACTATTTGTTGACCCGCCTTTTGGCAAGGTCGTCAACCCATGGACCCATCACAGGATCACTCAGGACTCGAGCAGGGCCTGGACAAGCCCATACATTTTTGGCCCGAGGCTCCTTGGCTCGAGGGATCTCGGATAGAAGCACTTCAGCCCTATAGACCTAGGCTCGGTGGTCATGAGATCAGCTTACACTACAACAATGACTTGGTCATGAGATATACTTCATAGCCTATTTACTTGGTCCAACTACCTATTCTAAAGCCTATAAGCTCGGATCTAGCTACGTTTATGCTGCCACATATTAGAGGGAACTTCTCCACGTAATTAAGACTCAACTTCATTATCTGCTATTCACATGGATCAACCAATACATGGCGCCTCCAACTATTGAATCCTACTGCCTATAAATACACCAAGCAATATAACAAAGAGGGGATCTTCATCTTCTTCAGCTCAGATTAGAGCCTAACTCTTTGGCCCATGCATGACTCAATCATGGCTGCCAACCACTTTCATCATGAAATACTTGTTATACTCCTCAAAAACGACTATGTAATGGAGATCCTGACGATCTCATTCATTGTATCTCCGACTTTATGACATTATTATGAGATTATAAAGTGGATGTAGGCTCGTTAACGCCGAACCACTATAAAAACGCTGTTGTCTTGCTTTTTCTCACTTTTTCTGATATTTCTTCATATATCATGCTCAAATTCGACTTTTGGCCGTTGATGACCACATTTTGGCGTCAACAGTTTGGTACTTTCACTGAGAAATGAATTTTCAACGTCTTAAGGGTTTTGCTCAACTGTTGGATCACCAAGTCCAAGAAAAAATCCTAGTTTCAGTCATCTTCAGCAGCCATGATTTCTAATACTTCTGCACATGCTTTGCAAAGCCAAAGCGGCAGCATCGGCATAAAAAAATGATTTTTTCCCAGTTTTGGGTTCGACCCGACCAGAAGACCAGCCAGTAATAATTGCATATTGGAAAGCTCTTTGTATGCAGCTTGGCTCGAAGAAGATCCTAGGCTGGGTGAGATCGGTTCGAACAACCATCGTTATAGTAATGTTTAAGCTCTCTAGGTCGACCAACTTCAGATCGACCGACTCCTTTGAAGCACTCCAGGTCAACCGACTCGATGAAGCTCTCCAGGTCGACCGACTCCTCTGAAGATCTGCAGGTCGACCTGCTTCGAAACAACTTTTCCAGATATACCAGTCTGGATATGTAAAAACCCGTAACTTCCCCGGTGAGGAAAGCGCGGATAGTTCGAGAACAAGCCACAACAGAACGCAGACGGGAGAACATTTCATTGTATATTACAACAATTCCATCAGAATACAAGAATATACAGAGTATAAATGAATATTACACAGAAATATCAGAGATTTAAATTACATTTAAATACATAGTAGCGGAAAATAATACAATACACAACTAGAAGGGATATACGGATACAAAGCTTTCCGGATATCATTCCAGCTGTAAACCAGGATCCTGTGAATATAAATCTGCAAAACCAAAACTACTAGCTGCCCATGTCAAAATAAGGGCACCCAGAGTTTAGGTTAAAACAATAAACTCCAGGCCAGTCATGGGACTGGTGTGAGAACTAAAACAGTTATTTAACACTTTACTTTAAATCAGATATATCAAGGGACCACGCCGTATAACATGGAACGGGTTTCCTCCCAAGAATACCAGTGCATATAACAAAACAGCGCGATGCTTTTTGGAAAAATGAAGCTATTATAAGACCCAGGTCCTATCACACAATGCAACGCAAGCCGGGGGATAGGGTTTTCCCTTATAATAGCCAAACATGCTTAGTACGTTTAAAACAAATCATTTGATACTACTATAAGTGCATAGCGTATAAAACAACTTCAAATCATAAGTATCAATCATAGGCGACATGAGCGTCCCATGCCACTATGTCGCCATATATAGGTTTACAAGTAAAACCGCAAAGTCACGTATTTGGAAATTGGATTTCCATCTATGAACCGAGGCAAAAGATAGTCCTCAACTGATTCGAGACTCTCTAGCCCGAGCCTCAGGATCAGAGCTCGAGTGACCCTTGGAGCGACAGGGCCGGTCCACCGATGTGGATTAAAATACCTGAACACTACGTTTCCCCGCCCTTTGGGGCGTAAATGAGCCAACGAATGGCTCCATCGGACCCGGATCGTCCGATCTAACCGAGGCGCCTCGCAACAGCAACAACCACACAGGTGAAAAGTATATAAATGTCAGGGCTAGTAGGTCACTGAAACCACCCTAGCTAGAAAGAAACGCATGCCCTCCCTGAGGTCCTTCTCCCGTTTTTGGTTCACAACCGGGGTGCGAGGCTCGCGAATCAACGCTACACAAAGCTATGCCACATAGGCCTTGCTTTGATCATCATCCACAAGACTTTGCTTTTCAACAGAAGCCTTGATCAATTGCCACTTAGGCTTGCCACACAGGCAATTCACTCCATGCGATTGATATCCATCAATATATAACCCCTGAGCTCGTACGTCTCAGAGAAGGGCGTTAAGCAAGAGAATAAATTCTCCGCCGCCAAACAGATATATATTTAATAGAAATCAATCACACAGACTAAAATCCAATGTCAGACACACAGTCCATTTACAAGTCCGTTCTGGGTCTGAACGAAACCGGAGGCACCTAGTACCCCGCATATACATTGATCTCCAAGTACGTCTGGACGATCACCAACTGTTTCCATCTTCTTGGGTGTACATCCCAATCAGGATCATCAGTAATCACCCAAACGACGTGAAGACCTCCGGTCTTCGACCACCGTCTTCATCTTCGACACCACGTCGAATCAGTTATTCAGAATGGGATAAACCCGGTCTTTCCGAATAACTCGCGTATATTTTAAATAAGTGTTACACAAACACAACATACGCCTCATTCCAATTCATCAGTCACTAACCGTAAATTAACCAGAGAATAATTCCCCAAATATTAACCCCGAAGGCCGAAACCAACATCAGATCAATATCCAGAAAACCATTCTGCTTAGCTAACCGACAGTTAGTTTCTAAATTTCACATTCATAGGGAAAGGTTCCCATTAATTTTATCAAAGATAAATCCTTTAAATTTATTCTTTAATCTATTTTTGACTATCAATTCAAACTAGTCGGGATTAGCGAACCTTACCGAAGTAATCATTTATTTTAATTTCCCAATCCCAACCTATTCATCCCATGAAGTAAAACTGGTTATACTTCATATCTAACACCATGGTGTTATCGGTAAATCCAATTACCATTTCACGTTCAAATCTAATTAAAGATTTAACTATCGCCTGGAGCAAAACTGGTGCTACTCCATTCTCGATCATTTCAATCTAATTAAAGATTCATTAAAACTCCACTTAGTTTTAATCTTTAACGGGGTTAAAGAATCAGTGTCACTTAAAAACACTGTTCACGATAAACCCCAAAATCACATCACACTTCAATCAGTTCCTAACCGTAAATTAGCAAGTGAGCAATTCCCTAAGTATTAACCCCGAAGGCCGAAACCAACATCAGATCAATACCTATGAAACCATTCAACTTAACTAATCTCCAGTTAGTTTCTGATTTTCTTAACTCCTTTAGGTCTAAGAATAGTATTATTGAAGATACCGTTCACGACAACCCAAAATCCCATTCCATTAATTATCGGGTTAAAGAACAAGTGTTATTTAAAACACTGTTCACGATAAACCCAAAAATCAATATCAATTCAATTCCAATTAAATATTATTTAATTGGTACACTTCATTAAATCTAAATAAAAAGATTTAATCTTTTCTCAACTGGGTTCAAGAACAGTGTTAATGAAGACACCATTCACGACAAACCCAAATCACATTTGATATTAAACACAAGGCTCTGAATAGAAAATATACCGGCTTATATTCAATATCAAATTCTACGACTAACAAATATCGTATTGGAAATAACGATATATATATATCTTTCAAATTCCCATAACAATATCTGTATCATCACGAAATCCAACATCGAAATAATCCAAAGACAATTTCGATTCAAATCCATTCCAATATAATTATTGGAAATTCTGGTTATTTTCAAAACCATTTCTAATCCAGTTTATTTATTTTAAAAATAAATAGAATTATAATTCTAGTTCAAAACTAGTTCATTTCGATAAAAATCTATTTTTATCTTTTCAAATATGGAGTTTTTCATCCTAATTCTTCACAAATCATTTCTTATGATTTTACACAAATTATTACTATTTTTAATAATTTTATTAAGGCCCGTACAGTCGATTTCCATCAACGGCCATCGAACTGCACTTACAGCAACCTTTTCCAAATTTGATTTGGACGTATCTCCAAATCCAACCGTTAGATTTCAAATTTCTAATAGTCGTTAAAAAGCCCTTTTCGATACGAACCCAACGGTTCCGGTTTTAGGAGAATCCGACGGTCGGATCTCCCCCAATATCCGTTCGAAGTCAATAGTCGAAATTCGCGAACTGTCGCGGCGCGGCACGTTCTATTCAGGCCATTATATTATATATATAATATATATAATATATACTTCATCGATTTCAATTCAAAACGTGCTTTATAAATCGTTTTAAAATTCATTTTCAAAACGGTTTCAACTTCATATTCAATTTCAAATCAAAATTGAATATTCCAATATAAATTCGTTTTAAATTCATTTCAAATTGATTTCAATTCAAATTGATTTCTAATTAATTTTCAGTTCGTTTTCAATTCAATTCAATTTCAATTCAAATTCATTTCTATCTGATTTCAATTCGAATTCATTTCTATTCAGTTTAATTCGAATTCATTTCTTTTCAGTTTCAATTTGAATTTCAATTCTTTTTAAAATATTAGATTTTGAAATCACTTTCGATATTCATTATAAAATGAATAAAATCGGTATAAATATCGTTCACGTCAAAATGGCGTCAATCTAATCAACACGGCTTCATATATTTCTATTTTCAAATATTCTATTTCAAATATTTCCTTTTCAAATATTTCTATTCAAATATTTCTTTTTTTTCAAATATTTCTATTCAAATATTTCTTTTTCAAATATTTCTATTCAAAGCTGGAATGAAGCCCAATCAATTACCATATAATGTTAATTATATGGATTTTCTACAACACATGTATATAATAACAACGATGAACAATCAACCATCATCCAAAGTGCATTCTACACTGTATAAGCATCAAATATAAATATTCAACGCTTATAACAGTCTGTCAATCAATCGATCGACATACAACTAAACAATCGGGATTAGTGTACGTCAAATATCATCCCAATACCCGTGTGGGGTTTCAAACAATCAAACACAGATTTTATTTGTGCAGTTGGGCGATGTGTAAAATTTATCGTCCCAATCAATATCAGTCAAATGTGTGTATATAAACAAACCGTTCTGTTTGTTTATTTTTATTTCATTCCATATACACATTAAAAATTCTATTTTTAACTATAAAATATTTTTACCTATATAAATATTTTATTTCATTTATATAAATATTTTATTTCATTTCACATCACATCACACAATCAACTACACATCAAAATCAAACAAACAAGCATACAAGTCGTCCATGGTCTGTGGACGACGGGTGTCGGGTGCTACTAAACACCGTCTGCATCCTAGTATATATATTAACTAGAAAAATTAAATTAAAAGGTGAGAAGTTCTCACAGAATAGCTAATCCAATCCCATGACTCTTCTTATGTAGAAATCTTCACCGTTCTTGCCTCTTGTCACTTTTCACTGCCCGTATTCTCTACATATATAAAAATCACATTTTTACTTCGCTATTCAATATATAAAAATTGAATTTTTACTTCGCTATTCAATATATAAAAATCCCATTTTTACACCGCTACTATATAGATAAAAATTCTATTTTTACATCGCTACTATATAGATAAAAATTCTATTTTTACATCGCTACTATATAGATAAAAATTCTATTTTTACATCGCTACTATATAGATATCATGTTTTTGATTCACTACATATATAAAGATCAAATTTTTAACACTTCTATAATGTAAAAAATCATATTTTTATCCTTCTCCAATATAAAAGATTATATTTTTACTATGCCACTAGTATAAAAATTATATTTTTAACTTTCCTATATTATAAAAATTATATTTTTATTTAGCTACATATATATAAAAGTCATATATATTTTTGTTTTCGATATTTATTAATTTTTAATTAGATAAACCACTAAAAATCACATTTTTAATTGTTTAAACAAGCTAGAAAATAAAATAAACGCTCACCGCGATCGGAGGGGGCTCGGGGAAGCCACGAACGGTCAGCGGCGGCGTCACATTGGTCGGAGCAGCGGAAAAACGGGGGTTTGGGGATCCTTGGGTACGGTTTGAGAGGGGGAGGAGGTTGTTGGAGGCGCTGGAGGCCAGGGGAGTGCCAGGTGGCGGCGAAGTGGGGCCCTCAGGCGGTGGGGCGGCGTTGATGGCGACTCGGTGGTGGTCTGAGGAGGAGAAGGGGGCGGGTTCTGGGCTGAAGGGGGGTGCGTCTTTCAGAAGGGGAGAGGGAGAGTGGAGCGAGCGAGGGGGGGTACGTCGGAGGGGCCTCCGACAAAGGAGCGGCGACGGATTCGAACGACTTCCTCGTTCTTTTTTTTCTCTGAATGATGAAATGGGGGGGCCAAGGTATAGGAGAGGGAAAGGGGGTTTTATTTAATTATTTTAATTATTTAATTTCTGAAAGTTGACTTTTTCATACGACCTCTAAACGAGGCCCACCGCCTGTCGTCCATAGCTAATTACCCCCATTCCGAACACAATGGGATAGGTATCGTAAGCCAATTCGACCGTTACGATTAGTTTTCGTCAAAATCAAAATATAACTCTATATATTGAATTTGAACGCGCATTTCAATTTACCGGGGTCACGTATAGTCTCTAAAAATTCCCAAAAAATATTTTCTAGCTTCGTATTGACGATACGGTCCTAACAAAGCTAGTTTCGTCGAATTCTGAGACCGTTTGAAAAATGACCATTTTCCATTCGATTAAAATCAACTGAAAATGGTCAAATGCGTTTTCCTTTGCCACGCTCACACATTGATTCGAAAAATTATGAAATTTGAAACCTAGCAATAATTTGACATCGCGGATCCAACAAAAGTGGTTTCGTCGAAATCCGAGGTCGTTTGCAAAATGGCTATTTTTAAGGGCCTGAATTCCATAGCGACTATTCAGAATTTTCCACTGGGCATATCTTTTGATTCCCGCTATGAAATTTTGATTTTTCGAAATCGTTGGAAAGATATTATCAATTAGATCCTATTATTTTTGGTTTCACTAAAATCCGGTTTATTCTGCACCCGGTACATTCATTTGAAGTTTGAAATCGAATTATCGAACTACCGCGCCATTTTCAATTCCTTTTATAAATATAAATAAATATTTATATTCTAACGACGATCTATATAAATATATTCGTTCGAATTTTATTCAAAATAAATTTCTCGTCGATATTATTTAAAATAATTCATTTTAAATAATCAAAATTCGCTAAAATTGCCAAAATAAAAATTTTAAACTGGCCCAGATTTTCGGGTTATTACAATCTCCCCCACTTAAAACTTTTCGTCCCCGAAAAGGAACGAAGCCGAAAGTTGTTTAACTAATCAACTCAACTTTCATTGTTTTGATTACGGCTTAAGTTCTTCAACTTTTCAGTTTCTAAGAACTTTTCAAAAATTTCAAAAATTTGGCTAACACCCTAAATTTTCGAAAAATTTCGCCATAAGCTCCCCTGCACCGGGAGCCACGGGAAAATCCCGAAATTGCCATACAGGCCTTCTGATCTCAAAAAGAAAAAGAAAAAGCCAAGCATCTAGCCAATAGGCTCATAAAATCATCATCACCCAAACAAAACAGTAAATTATGGTAAACATGTACCTATTTGTCGGGCAAACATATTTTATTCTCTGCTCTAGCCTCCTTGCTATGACCTGTTCAATGTAAGTACATATATATGCAAGCAAATGCGACCAATTTTCAATACAATTCAATTTTTGATTCAATTAGGCATAATGGTTCAAAATTATCAAACAAATAAACAAACAACACAAACATCAATCAATTAGTTGATTAGTTTTTGAAATTCATAACTTTGATATATAGTCAAAAATCAGATTTTTGATGCCAAATCACAACAATAAATCCTATCTAGTTTCGGTTCTAACGCCAGTCAATAGGAAATATATAGAAATCTAACTTTCGAAACTCGAAAATAAATACTGGCGACGATGCCCCATCACCAGAATTATCCCCGGGCAACTAGAGTATGATTTTATAACTATCCAATACATTAAAACTTCGAATACACGTTTGCAAGACATATATGCAAAATCTTTATATATTGGATTGTCCAAATTTATATAAATAAATAATCAAATACGAATAAGTGATTTAAATTTCAAAACAAATTTTGTTTTCATTTTTAAAAACATACTCTTCACACTCGTTCTAGGATACTACTGATCCTATCTCTAACGGGTCATTCCCATTGGATATTACTAATCCAATATCTGATGAATTCTTTCGTATGGTTCTAATGTATCTTGTTCTCTGAGCTTTGTAAACCAAAGCTCTGATACCAACTGTAAAAACCTGTAACTTCCCCAGTGAGGAAAGCGCGGATAGTTCGAGAACAAGCCATAACAGAACGCAGACGGGAGAACATTTCATTGTATATTACAACAATTCCATCAGAATACAAGAATATACAGAGTATAAATGAATATTACACAGAAATATCAGAGATTTAAATTACATTTAAATACATAGCAGCGGAAAATAATACAATACACAACTAGAAGGGATATACGGATACAAAGCTTTCCGGATATCATTCCAGCTATAAACCGGGATCCTGTGAATATAAATCTGCAAAACCAAAACTACTAGCTGCCCGTGTCAAAATAAGGGCACCCAGAGTTTAAGTTAAAACAATAAACTCCAGGTCAGTCATGGGACTGGTGTGAGAACTAAAACAGTTATTTAAAACTTTACTTTAAATCAGATATATCAAGGGACCACGCCGTATAACACGGAACGGGTTTCCTCCCAAGAATACCAGTGCATATAACAAAACAACGCGGTGCTTTTTGGAAAAATGAAGCTATTATAAGACCCAGGTCCTATCACATAATGCAACGCAAGCCGGGGGATAGGGTTTTCCCTTATAATAGCCAAACATGCTTAGTACGTTTAAAACAAATCATTTGATACTACTATAAGTGCATAGTGTATAAAACAACTTCAAATCATAAGTATCAATCATAGGCGACATGAGCGTCTCATGCCACTATGTCGCCATATATAGGTTTACAAATAAAACCGCAAAGTCACGTATTTGGAAATTGGATTTCCATCTATGAACCGAGGCAAATGATAGTCCTCAACCGATTCAAGACTCTCTGGTCCGAGCCTTAGGATCAGAGCTCGAGTGACCCTTGGAGCGACAGGGCTGGTCCACCGATGTGGATTAAAATGCCTGAACACTACGTTTCCCCGCCCTTTGGGGCGTAAATGAGCCAACGAATGGCTCCATCGGACCCGGATCGTCCGATCTAACCGAGGCGCCTCGCAACAGCAACAACCACACAGGTGAAAAGTATATAAATGTCAGGGCTAGTAGGTCACTGACACCACCCTAGCTAGAAAGAAACGCATACCCTCCCTGAGGTCCTTCTCCCGTTTTTGGTTCACAACCGGGGTGCGAGGCTCGCGAATCAACGCTACACAAAGCTATGCCACATAGGCCTTGCTTTGATCATCATCCACAAGACTTTGCTTTTCAACAGAAGCCTTGATTAATTGCCACTTAGGCATGCCACAAAGGCAATTCACTCCATGCGATTGATATCCATCAATATATAACCCCTGAGCTCGTACGTCTCAGAGAAGGGCGTTAAGCAAGAGAATAAATTCTCCACCGCTAAACAAATATATATTTAATAGAAATCAATCACACAGACTAAAATCCAATGTCAGACACACAGTCCATTTACAAGTCCGTTCTGGGTCTGAACGAAACCGGAGGCACCTAGTACCCCGCATATCCATTGATCTCCAAGTACGTCTGGACGATCACCAACTGTTTCCATCTTCTTGGGTGTACATCCCAATCAGGATCATCAGTAATCACCCAAACGACGTGAAGACCTCCGGTCTTCGACCACCGTCTTCATCTTCGACACCACGTCGAATCAGTTATTCAGAATGGGATAAACCCGGTCTTTCCGAATAACTCGCGTATATTTTAAATAAGTGTTACACAAACACAACATACGCCTCATTCCAATTCATCAGTCACTAACCGTAAATTAACCAGAGAATAATTCCCCAAATATTAACCCCGAAGGCCGAAACCAACATCAGATTAATATCCAGAAAACCGATCTGCTTAGCTAACCGACAGTTAGTTTCTAAATTTCACATTCATAGGGAAAGGTTCCCATTAATCTTATCAAAGATAAATCCTTTAAATTTATTCTTTAATCTATTTTTGAATATCAATTCAAACTAGTCGGGATTAGCGAACCTTACCGAAGTAATCATTTGTTTTAATTTCCCAATCCCAACCTATTCATCCCATGAAGTAAAACTAGTTATACTTCATATCTAACACCATGGTGTTATCGGTAAATTCAATTACCATTTCACGTTCAAATCTAATTAAAGATTTAACTATCGCCTGGAGCAAAACTGGTGCTACTCCATTCTCGATCATTTCAATCTAATTAAAGATTCATTAAAACTCCACTTAGTTTTAATCTTTAACGGGGTTAAAGAATCAGTGTCACTTAAAAACACTGTTCACGATAAACCCCAAAATCACATCACACTTCAATCAGTCCCTAACCGTAAATTAGCAAGTGAGCAATTCACTAAGTATTAACCCCGAAGGCCGAAACCAACATCAGATCAATACCTCTGAAACCATTCAACTTAACTAATCTCCAGTTAGTTTCTGATTTTCTTAACTCCTTTAGGTCTGAGAACAGTATTATTGAAGATACCGTTCACGGTAACCCATAATCCCATTCCATTAATTACGAGTTAAAGAACAAGTGTTATTTAAAACACTGTTCACGATAATCCCAAAAATCAATATCAATTCAATTCCAATTAAATATTATTTAATTGGTACACTTCATTAAATCTAAATAAAAAGATTTAATCTTTTCTCAACTGGGTTCAAGAACAGTGTTAATGAAGACACCATTCACGACAAACCCAAATCACATTTGATATTAAACACAAGGCTCTGAATAGAAAATATACCGGCTTATATTCAATATCAAATTCTACGACTAACAAATATCGTATTGGAAATAACGATATATATATATCTTTCAAATTCCCATAACAATATCTGTATCATCACGAAATCCAACATCGAAATAATCCAAAGACAATTTCGATTCAAATCCATTCCAATATAATTATTGGAAATTCAGGTTATTTTCAAAACCATTTCTAATCCAGTTTATTTATTTTAAAAATAAATAGAATTATAATTCTAGTTCAAAACTAGTTCATTTCGATAAAAATCTATTTTTATCTTTTCAAATATGGAGTTTTTCATCCCAATTCTTCACAAATCATTTCTTATGATTTTACATAAATTATTACTATTTTTAATAATTTTATTAAGGCCCGTACAGTCGATTTCCATCAACGGCCATCGAACTGCACTTACAGCGACCTTTTCCAAATTTGATTTGGACGTATCTCCAAATCCAACTGTTAGATTTCAAATTTTTAATAGTCGTTATAAAGCTCTTTTCGATACGAACCCAACGGTTCTTGTTTTAGGAGAATCCGACGGTCGGATCTCCCGCAATATCCGTTCGAAGTCAATGGTCGAAATTCGCGAACTGCCGCGGCGCGTTCTATTCAGGCCATTATATTATATATATATATAATATATATAATATATACTTCATCGATTTCAATTCAAAACGTGCTTTATAAATCGTTTTAAAATTCATTTTCAAAACGGTTTCAACTTCATATTCAATTTCAAATCAAAATTGAATATTCCAATATAAATTCGTTTTAAATTCATTTCAAATTGATTTCTAATTCAATTTCAGTTCGTTTTCAATTCAATTCAATTTCAATTCGAATTCATTTCTATCTGATTTCAATTCGAATTCATTTCTATTCAGTTTAATTTGAATTCATTTCTTTTCAGTTTCAATTCGAATTTCAATTCTTTTCAAAATATTAGATTTTGAAATCACTTTCGATATTCATTATAAATTGAATAAAATCGATATAAATATCGTTCACGTCAAAATGGCGTCAATCTAATCAACACGGCTTCATATATTTCTATTTTCAAATATTCTATTTCAAATATTTCCTTTTCAAATATTTCTATTCAAATATTTCTATTCAAATATTTCTTTTTCAAATATTTCTATTCAAAGCTGGAATGAAGCCCAATCAATTACCATATAATGTTAATTATATGGATTTTCTACAACACATGTATACAATAACAACGATGAACAATCAACCATCATCCAAAGTGCATTCTACACTGTATAAGCATCAAATATAAATATTCAACGCTTATAACAGTCTGTCAATCAATCGATCGACATACAACTAAACAATCGGGATTAATGTGCGTCAAATATCATCCCAATACCCGTATGGGGTTTCAAACAATCAAACACAGATTTTATTTGTGCAGTTCGGCGATGTGTAAAATTTATCGTCTCAATCAATATCAGTCAAATGTGTGTATATAAACAAACCGTTCGGTTTGTTTATTTTTATTTCATTCCATATACACATTAAAAATTCTATTTTTAACTATAAAATATTTTTACCTATATAAATATTTTATTTCATTTATATAAAAATTTTATTTCATTTCACATCACATCACACAATCAACTACACATCAAAATCAAACAAACAAGCATACAAGCCGTCCATGGTCTGTGGACGACGGGTGTCGGGTGCTACTAAACACCGTCTGCATCCTAGTATATATATTAACTAGAAAAATTAAATTAAAAGGTGAGAAGTTCTCACAGAATAGCTAATCCAATCCCACGACTCTTCTTATGTAGAAATCTTCACCGTTCTTGCCTCTTGTCACTTTTCACTGCCCGTATTCTCTACATATATAAAAATCACATTTTTACTTCGCTATTCAATATATAAAAATCGAATTTTTACTTCGCTATTCAATATATAAAAATCCCATTTTTACACCGCTACTATATAGATAAAAATTCTATTTTTACATCGCTACTATATAGATAAAAATTCTATTTTTACATCGCTACTATATAGATAAAAATTCTATTTTTACATCGCTACTATATAGATATTGAAACACCCCACCTCCGTTAGGGTCACTCTTAAAGGGAATGCCCTAATTTTGGTGGAGGTTTATAAGTATAAGTCACAGATATACAAGACAGATATAAGAACACATATTTTTGAATAGCGAAAAACAACCATAACTTTTATTTCATTAAAATACGTGTTACACAAACCATGCCATAATTGTCTTACAATTCTTCCAAAAAACATAACATCTTCATAACTGTCTTGATTACATTATTTAAAGAAGCATAAAGAAAACATAAATAAACTGCAAAAGTCCCCTAATTGTTGTCCAAAGCCATACTCCAAAACGGAAAAGATCCAAGCAATACATTCTTTCTCTTCGAGCTGGATGTGAAAAACTGGTCAAGCTGCGGTACTCCCTGCCTGAGAACCTAGGGGGGGAACGAAAGAAAAGGAGGCGAAAGGAAAAGGGTCAGTCATAAAGACTGAGTAAGTCCTAGTGACTTTCAGTGTAAAAACAGTTAAAACAACATGTCATGTATGAACTGGAACTAAACTCAAGAAGGGTGTCAAGGTGGACAAGATAGACTAAGGTGATCATGATAAGTCAAGACAAGTCAAATAAAGCACCACATGTTCAAGATTCGTTGCATCGACCGTACTAGTATACTAAGCCCATGTCACGAGTTAATCATGAAATAAATCCCACGGCCCCATATCGTGAAATGACCCTGAAACGGGGTCTGACCCAAGTACGGGGTCCTACGGAGCGCTTATCTAGTCGATCGGCTCCCTACAAGTTCTAGCTCGTCAAGTGTCCGTGTCATACGGCTAATCACGAATGTAGTCACCTGTGGTGGGTCCACCTTCGGGTGTATCAGCCCTAGGGTGTCAACACCTGACACGATTCAAGATGCACAGATAAATCTACGGATACCCAGTGTCTGCCCCGGAATACGTGCACGACCGTATTCCACCGAACCTACACTAGCGTACCCCACTGCCGTCGTTCACCTCTTACAATCAGCTCAGTAATCGTGCCCCACCCGGCCTAGCCCCAGGGTACCTTGATACATCTAGAGGGTTACTGCTGAAAAGGGTCGTGTCTAGGGTTTCGCCTGACAGATTAGGTCATGTAATTCGTGGCCTAACCCGCCTAACCGATTAAGTCATGTAATTCGTGACTTAATCCTTTTCCAGTCTAGTCATGTCAAGGTGGTTAAGTATGTCATTTATATTCGCGACTTAACCCGCCTACGTGTCATGTCAAGTTGGCTAAGTGTCGTCGTTTCAAGTTCATGACTTAGCCCTACAAATCGTGTTCAAGTTGGTTAAGTTGTCTTTTCATGTTCATGACTTAACCCTAGTTGGCATTAATTGATTCGTTAATGCACCGAACCACTCACACTGGATCCTGTTGTTCATAGCCACTGGATTTGCCGGGCGGTTCCGGGCAGGTTTACGCTACGAACTCAACCCAACCTCGGGTTTCAAGTGTGATGTGACCAACTACCCACATTGGATCCTATTGTTTGTAGCAACTGGATTTGTCGGGCGGTTCCTGGCAGGTTTACACTACAAACTCAATCCAACCTCGAGTTGGCCACTTTCTTGTTTTCTAAAGTCATGCCCATGTTCTTAGCAGGTTCATGCTATTTCCATGGCATGTTCATATGTCAACTTCGTGCCCAACTAAGGCATGTTTTTCAAGTCAAGTTATGGCATGTTCAAGTCAAGTTTTCGTGCCATATTTCATGTTCTACTTATGCCAAATTTCACGGTTTATGATTATAATCAATTCAAGTTTTGCCTATTCTACCCGATCGTATCCCCAACGTATATAAACGTACTTCGTTCACAAGCATAAACAATTCAAGAGATAAAGGGGAATAACACCAAACATGTGATAGGCATATGTGACAATTCCAACATCACTTGCATAATAAACAGGCTATAACATATCACATGGTTTCAATACTAGCATGATGATAACTTGGCATAGTAATGGTTCCAACTTAGTTTAACATGATGATATCAACTTTACAGCATAGGTATAATAATCATTGTGGGCATAATAATAATTTTATTACAAACGAAACATTAAAGGCATGGTGATTCTAATAGGCATAGTGGATTCCAATTTAGCATTTTTAACATAATGATTCTCATCTAGCATTATAAACATAATGATTCCAACTTTTCACCATAACCTAGCAATTCCCAATTTGTCATTAACATGATAGGTATATTAACATCACAGGCATAGCTCCATCAACATCATAGACATGGTTTAATTAGCATCATAGGCATGGTTTAATCAACATAAAGATTTCAATAAACATAGTGATTCCATGGACATGTATTAGTCCAACTTGCCATACAATTAAGCCCAAGTGATTCATAACAACATCAAAATCATGATAAGTTTAACTTGCAATATTGACATAGCAATATTCCCAAATTATGATTCAAAGTTAAACAATATAAACATGGATTAATAATAGTTTCTAAATCCGGTTTCAATTCATGGCATGTCCATGTTATTTTAGCGTTTTTGCCTAAAAAGTGACATAGAACTTACAATATGAAGCAAATAATCCAAATAAAAATCCCAAATCAAATAGTCCCAAATTCGTTGTCTAAAGCGTCGTAGTTGTTGTAGCTTCTAGTTGTAGCCTTCAAGAATCGTCCTTCGTCTTCTACAATTTTTGTTCTTTGTATTTTTAATTTAGAGCTCTAGGTTTAATGGCTGCTGCATGAGGCTAAAATGAAATAGTATGATTTAGGCTAGGTCTTAGGGTCTTTTTATAGTGTTTGCGAGTTGTTTAGGACCGTCGATAGAGCTTGGTTTAATAATAGCCGTTCGTTTGAAGGAGAGACCAACCAGGAGCTGACACCTAGCCCTAGTGACAAGGCAAGGCTCAGAAAATCAACTAAACATAGAACAGGCCAGCCAGGGTGGGTTGGGTTCGACCTAGCTCAGGGGCCAGGTCGACACCCCAGTCGACACCGTGTCGACTTGGCAGTCGACAGGAGTTACCCAGGTCGACTGCCCAGTCGACCTGGCTAGCCCCAGGCCGACTGCCAAGTCTACCTGGGTGACTTGGGCGGGAATTTTCCCGCCCTGGCCAATTGGGCCCGATTTTGAATTTTAAATTTGTTTTCTGAGTTGTTTTCGTCTGTTCGAATTTTAAACTGAATTCTGAAACTTCCAGAGGCCATATCTTCTTCATACGGAGTCCGTTTAATGCAAACTCGGACTCTATCTCAAGCAGAATTCCGAGATGAACGCAATGGCGTATCCCGTTTCCCTTAATTCTTTGATTTGAAATTAATTATACTTTAATTTGTGAATTTCACTGTTATAGAATACACGGGGTGTTACATTCTCCCCCACTTAAAAGGATTTCGTCCCCGAAATCTTCAAGTTCAGGAAGAATGTATATCCTAACATCCAAACATCCATCTACTCATCCATCAAACACGAGCATCCATTGTCCTTAAAAGACTTCTAATGCTTCATGATCATATGCGAAGTGTGTGTGTACATGTACTTATCTAATGCAAAATCAGGCGGTCTATTGATTCAGTTGACCTCCTTAATGCGAATCATGTAAGTGCCATGAATCCATTATGTATGCAAATTTTCCTATTTATGATTCTACATGAGTGCACAACCATTCATATATAAATGCAACATCCATATGACAACACACTAAACTTCATCCATATACGAATAAATACAATTATGCATATGCAACATGAAAATGTGTCTGAGCCGATCTAGTGCCTAATGTGTATTCATGCATCCACGAGCAACCACTTGCGACCTCTTGCAACCATTTCGCAATCATAACATGTTTCAATTACATGTTTACATCCAAAAAGATTCTACCTTGGTTCTCAAGATAGGATCGAGGAGAGAAACAAGATAAAACAAAGCATCTAGAAGAAGTTAACGATGTACCCCCAGAAGGTCCGGTCTGCTTCTTAGGGCAGTCTTTGCTGATGTGTCCTGTCTCCCCACAATGAAAACATTCACCTTGCTTTCTCTTCCTCTTTCTACAATCCTTGGCTATGTGCCCTTCCGTACCACAGAAATTTCATTTCCTTTTATCACGTGAGTTGTCGTTCTTGCCTCCTTTCTCGGAGTCTACCTTCTTATTCTGAGAATCGTTGGGCTTGACCTCTTTCTTCCCTTGAGAGTTTTCTGCCTTTGTCTCCTTCTTGCCCTTATCTTCTTCGTTCAGCAATGCCATCTGCGCCAACCTTTCATACGTAGCTCCCATGGGTATATGGGTCATGGCCAAACTGTGTAATGGCTCATTCAACCCCTTGACAAAGCGGAGAGCCTTCTTGTGTGGGGTGTTGACTAGGTCCAGTCCGAACCTAGCCAGCTCATCGAACTGATTAACATACTCTTTGAGTGTCTTGTTCCTTGCTTAAGAAATAAGAATTTTTCCAATTGTAAACTCCTTTCCGCGTCTGAGAGAAATTCAGCCTCAAACCTTGCCCTAAAGTCCTCCCATGTTTCCACTGGTCTTTCTGCATTGGTGACTTCCCACCAGTAGGAAGCCTCACCTTTTAGTAGCCATACTGCCAGTTGTACTTTCTGCCTATCTTCTACCTCAAAGATGACGAATAAGTCCTCGGTTTCTTTCAGCCAATTTCTAGCTGCCACGAAGGACTCAGTTCCATGAAAATCCTTTCCTCCCATAGCTTTAAAATCTTTACATATCTTAGCAAAGGTGTTTCCCCGCGGAGGAGGTGAAGGAAGAGGTGCTGCTGCAGCTGGGGGAGGAGGAACGGTAGGACCTGGCTGAGTGGCCCTTGCTTCTAAGAACCGTCTAAACCAACCAGGTATTGATACACGCTCTGGCAAGTTAAGTTCTTCGGACATGCTGAAACAAAAAGGATAGATTCAAAACGAAGGATAAGAGATAGTACCTATGGCTTTGGGGGACTTTGCCTTTTTAAAATATAATATTTTATCTTTTAAAAATGCTTCTTTAAATTTTCTTTTGAAAATAAATTTTCAAAACTTTTTATCTTATCTGATAAACCTATGCTTTGATACCAAGTGAAACACCCCACCTCCGTTAGGGTCACTCTCAAAGGGAATGCCCTAATTTTGGTGGAGGTTTATAAGTATAAGTCACAGATATACAAGACAGATATAAGAACACATATTTTTGAACAGCGGAAAACAACCACAACTTTTATTTCATTAAAATACGTGTTACACAAACCATGCCATAATTGTCTTACAATTCTTCCAAAAAACATAACATCTTCATAACTGCCTTGATTACATTATTTAAAGAAGCATAAAGAAAACATAAATAAACTGCAAAAGTCCCCTAATTGTTGTCCAAAGCCATAGTCCAAAACGGAAAAGATCCAAGCAATACATTCTTTCTCTTCGAGCTGGATGTGAAAAACTGGTCAAGCTGCGGTACTCCCTCCCTGAGAACATGGGGGGGGGGAACGAAAGAAAAAGAGGCGAAAGGAAAAGGGTCAGTCATAAAGACTGAGTAAGTCCTAGTGACTTTCAGTGTAAAAATGGTTAAAACAACATGTCATGTATGAACTGGAACTAAACTCAAGAAGGGTGTCAAGGTGGACAAGATAGACTAAGGTGATCATGATAAGTCAAGACAAGTCAAATAAAGCACCACATGTTCAAGATTCGTTGCATCGACCGTACTAGTATACTAAGCCCATGTCACGAGTTAATCATGAAATAAATCCCACGGCCCCATATCGTGAAATGACCCTGAAACGGGGTCTGACCCAAGTACGGGGTCCTACAGAGCGCTTATCTAGTCGATCGGCTCCCTACAAGTTCTAGCTCGTCAAGTGTCCGTGTCATACGGCTAATCACGAATGTAGTCACCTGTGTTAGGTCCACCTTCGGGTGTATCAGCCCTAGGGTATCAACCCCTAACACGATTCAAGATGCACAGATAAATCTACGGATACCCAGTGTCTGCCTCGGAATACGTGCACGACCGTAGTCCACCGAACCTACACTGGCGTACCCCATTGCCGTCGTTCACCTCTTACAATCAGCCCAGTAATCGTGCCTCACCCGGCCTAGCCCCAGGGTACCTTGATACATCTAGAGGGTTACTGCTGAAAAGGGTCATGTCTAGGGTTTCGCCTAATAGATTAGGTCATGTAATTCGTGACCTAACCCGCCTAACCGATTAAGTCATGTAATTCGTGACTTAATCCTTTTCCAGTCTAGTCATGTCAAGGTGGTTAAGTATGTCATTTATATTCGCGACTTAACCCGCCTACGTGTCATGTCAAGTTGGCTAAGTGTTGTCATTTCAAGTTCATGACTTAGCCCTACAAATCGTGTTCAAGTTGGTTAAGTTGTCTTTTCATGTTCATGACTTAACCCTAGTTGGCATTAATTGATTCGTTAATGCACCGAACCACTCACATTGGATCCTGTTGTTCGTAGCCACTGGATTTGCCGGGCGGTTCTGGGCAGGTTTACGCTATGAACTCAACCCAACCTCGGGTTTCAAGCGCGATGTGATGAACTACCCACATTGGATCCTATTGTTTGTAGCAACTGGATTTGCCGGGCAGTTCCGGGCAGGTTTACACTACAAACTCAACCCAACCTCGAGTTGGCCACTTTCTTGTTTTCTAAAGTCATGCCCATGTTCTTAGCAGGTTTGTGCTATTTCCATAGCATGTTCATATGTCAACTTCGTGCCCAACTAAGGCATGTTTTTCAAGTCAAGTTATGGCATGTTCAAGTCAAGTTTTCGTGCCATATTTCATGTTCTATTTATGCCAAATTTCACAGTTTATGATTATAATCAATTCAAGTTTTGCCTATTCTACCCAATCGTATCCCCAACGTATATAAACGTACTTCGTTCACAAGCATAAACAATTCAAGAGATAAAGGGGAATAACACCAAACATGTGATAGGCATATGTGACAATTCCAACATCACTTGCATAATAAATAGGCTATAACATATCACATGGTTTCAATACTAGCATGATGATAACTGGCATAGTAATGGTTCCAACTTAGTTTAACATGATGATTTCAACTTTACATCATAGCCATAATAATCATTGCGGGCATAATAATAATTTTATTACAAACATTAAACATTAAAGGCATGGTGATTCTAATAGGCATAGTGGATTCCAATTTAGCATTTTTAACATAATGATTCTCATCTAGCATTATAAACATAATGATTCCAACTTTTCACCATAACCTAGCAATTCCCAATTTGTCATTAACATGATAGGTATATTAACGTCACAGGCATAGTTCCATCAATATCATAGACATGGTTTAATCAACATAAAGATTTCAATAAACATAGTGATTCCATGGACATGTATTAGTCCAACTTGCCATACAATTAAGCCCAAGTGATTCATAACAACATCAAAATCATGATAAGTTTAACTTGCAACATTGACATAGCAATATTCCCAAATTATGATTCAAAGTTAAACAATATAAACATGGATTAATAATAGTTTCTAAATCCGGTTTCAATTCATGGCATGTCCATGTTATTTTAGCGTTTTTGCCTAAAAAGTGACATAGAACTTACAATATGAAGCAAATAATCCAAATAAAAATCCCAAATCAAATAGTCCCAAATTCGTTGTCTAAAGCGTCGTAGTTGTTGTAGCTTCTAGTTGTAGCCTTCAAGAATCGTCCTTCGTCTTCTACAATTTTTGTTCTTTGTATTTTTAATTTAGAGCTCTAGGTTTAATGGCGGCTGCATGAGGCTAAAATGAAATAGTATGATTTAGGCTAGGTCTTAGGGTCTTTTTATAGTGTTTGCGAGTTGATTAGGACCGTCGATAGAGCTTGGTTTAATAATAGCCGTTCGTTTGAAGGAGAGACCAACCTGGAGCTGACACCTAGCCCTAGTGACAAGGCACGGCTCAGAAAATCGACCAAACATAGACCAGGCCAGCCAGGGTGGGCTGGGTTCGACCTGGCTCAGGGGCCAAGTCGACACCCCAGTCGACACCGTGTCGACTTGGCAGTCGACACGGGACCCAGGTCGACTGCCCAGTCGACCTGGCTAGCCCCAGGTCGACTGCCAAAGTCGACCTGGGTGACTTGGGCGGGAATTTTCCCGCCCTGGCCAATTGGGCCCGATTTTGAATTTTAAATTTGTTTTTCAGAGCTGTTTTCATCTATTTTAATTTTAAACTGAATTCTGAAACTTCCGGAGGCCATATCTTCTTCATACGGAGTCCGTTTAACGCAAACTCGGACTCTATCTCAAGCAGAATTCCGAGACGAACGCAATGGCGTATCCCGTTTCCCTTAATTCTTGAAATTAATTATACTTTAATTTGTGAATTTCACTATTATAGAATACACAGGGTGTTACAGATATCATGTTTTTGATTCACTACATATATAAAGATCAAAATTTTAACACTTCTATAATGTAAAAAATCATAATTTTATCCTTCTCCAATATAAAAGATTATACTTTTACTATGCCACTAGTATAAAAATTATATTTTTAACTTTCCTATGTTATAAAAATTATATTTTTATTTAGCTACATATATATAAAGTCATATATATTTTTGTTTTCGATATTTATAATTAAAAATCACATTTTTAATTGTTTAAACAAGTTAGAAAATAAAATAAACGCTCACCGCGGTCGGAGGGGGCTCGGGGAAGCCACGGACGGTCAGCGGCGGCGTCACATTGGTCGGAGCAGCGGATAAACGGGGGTTTGGGGATCCTTGGGTACGGTTTGAGAGGGGGAGGAGGTTGTTGGAGGCGCTGGAGGCCAGGGGAGTGCTAGGTGGCGGCGAAGTGGGGCCCTCAGGCCGCGGGGCGGCGTTGATGGCGACTCGGTGGTGGTCTGAGGAGGAGAAGGGGGCGGGTTCTGGGCTGAAGGGGGGTGCGTCTTTCAGAAGGGGAGAGGGAGAGTGGAGCAAGCGAGGGGAGGGGGTACGTCGGAGGGGCCTCCGACAAAGGAGCGGCGGCGGATTCGAACGACTTCCTCGTTCTTTTTTTTTTCTCTGAATGATGAAACGGGGGGCCAAGGTATAGGAGAGGGAAAGGGGGTTTTTATTTTTAATTATTTTAATTATTTAATTTCTGAAAGTTGACTTTTTCATACGACCTCTAAACGAGGCCCACCGCCTGTCGTCCATAGCTAATTACCCCCATTCCGAACACAATGGGATAGATATGGTAAGCCAATTCGACCGTTACGATCAGTTTTCGTCAAAATCAAAATATAACTCTATATATTGAATTTGAACGCGCATTTCAATTTACCGGGGTCACGTATAGTCTCTAAAAATTCCCGAAAAATATTTTCTAGCTTCGTATTGATGATACGGTCCTAACAAAGCTAGTTTCGTCGAATTCTGAGACCGTTTGAAAAATGACCATTTTCCATTCGATTAAAATCAACTGAAAATGGTCAAATGCATTTTCCTTTGCCACGCTCACACATTGATTCGAAAAATTATTAAATTTGAAACCTAACAATAATTTGACATCGCGGATCCAACAAAAGTGGTTTCGTCGAAATCCGAGGTCGTTTGCAAAATGGCTATTTTTAAGGGCCTGAATTCCATAGCGACTATTCAGAATTTTCCACTGGGCATATCTTTTGATTCCCGCTATGAAATTTTGAATTTTCGAAATCGTTGGAAAGATATTATCAATCAGATCCTATTATTTTTGGTTTCACTAAAATCCGGTTTATTCTGCACCCGGTACATTCATTTGAAGTTTGACATCGAATTATCGAACTACCGCGCCATTTTCAATTCCTTTTATAAATATAAATAAATATTTATATTCTAACGACGATCTATATAAATATATTCGTTCGAATTTTATTCAAAATAAATTTCTCGTCGATATTATTTAAAATAATTCATTTTAAATAATCAAAATTCGCTAAAATTGCCAAAATAAAAATTTTAAACTGGCCCAGATTTTCGGGTTATTACAGGATAACTAGTCATTTCTATAGTCCTTCACATCAACCCAAGACAAATTCATTTTCAGAAAAAATGCATTCTGCTGATCGTTTCAGAAAAGGCTCCATCTTCCAAAATCGAAAAAATTCTGCTGAGCCCGGACCCGCTTGACGGCTCGCCTTCAGCTCAGAGCATGGCTCGCCTTCAGCTCAGAGCACGGCTCGCCTTCGGCTCGGCATATATTTTAGCCAACAATAATTGTAAAGACTTATCATCCAAGATTCGACGGATGGTCCGAGAATATCAACAATAAGATGGCAACGATTGGGATTCTTCCAAGAGCCATCACCCCTATTTACTGATGTTATTCAATCCTGATCGACTGCTTCAGTCTTGCCTGAAGATCGACGAGTTAAAAGTTTGAAACGTCTAAGCCTGGATGCTGATTGATTGTCTATATATCAGCTCTCATTCCTCGACGTGGAATCAAAGACATAACTGCGGATGGATGAGGCATGTCTACATTCCTAGCCTCCATATCCCACTTCCTGACATGGAAAAAACAAAGCTTCTATAAGCATGGATCAATTGTTCTTCTGCCAATCAAAACCTTAACACCCACAAGATGAGATATCATTATTAGCGGTTCTGATCTAACTACCTGACCTTTATTCCTTGCCCTCGACGTGGGGGCAAGAAGGCGATTCAAAGGAAACTCGCCCTCATTATTCACCCACAAAGGCCGCTTGATTGCCTTTATTATCCCAGTACCCCGATCCAAGTCTAATCGTTCTTGGCATTGCCACCCCATGAGGATTTGAAAAGACTTCCTCCATCAACTAAAACTTCAGCAGTCGTCAGAGATAGGACAAAGCAGAATGGACTGGCAAAGGATATGTGATACCATTCTCATTCTGAATAATACTCATTCCCTTAACAGGAATATTTTTTACCCGTATCTTTTATCTTTACATGCTTTATGAGTACTTTATGTGACTAATAACTCTTATGAATTTATGTGTGAATGATATAGGTACCCAGAGTCTGGTACTGATCATACTTCCAATGCCTGCATACAGAACTACATGGCATTGCCATAACGAGCCCAACTGACCCACTCGTTTACAAAACCATGCTCTCCATCCGAGGAAAGTTATACAGCTCAAGGTGGATCTGACACGATCATCCACTACTCGGCTCATGCGTGGCACGATTCTTGATAATTGTGCATCGATCATTGCATTTCAAAGTTGAGATCCGACTCCAGATGGACGCGGTTCGACCGTCCATACAACCAGATCCTGCACTCGATGCCATCAAATAACATAAATCCAAATAAAGGAGGCAGCACCGCCTATCAACATACTTATTTTCCAATCATGCATTTTTCCTTTACATACTTCTTGAGTTATTGACATGATTAACTCATGAAAATTCGTATATGAATGTTGCAGGTACCCGAGGTTTGGTACCGACCGCTCCTGCCATAGTTTGATCGGAGGAATGTAAAGCTTTGGCGAACGTGATTCGACCCTTCACCCGCTTACTATTGGCCTAACGACAACATTCTAAAGCAAAAGAAGTTCAACCATTCATTCACCGACTTTTTGCCCTTGATGCGGGGGCAAGAGAGTAAATGCACACGAGACATACTAATGAGGCCTCCTCATCATCTATCCATTGATTCGCCACGCAAGACATAGAAATGTATTCGAGTGTGACATAATCACTCGATAGATCGACGACTCTATCCCTTGATCTGATGGGAAGAGCACAACAATGATCGGGACACGATCCATGAACAACATAATAACTTTTTCCTTCGACGTGGGGGGCAAAAGAAAAATGTTAAGACAGGGATGAGTATGACTCGACCGCTCTCCAACGACGTCTCTAACTCTTTCCCATGACTTCAATGGGAGGAGTATAAACTCAATAGGGGCATGAACTGACCACCCCTGATGGTGACCTTTGCCCTTGACGTGGAAGCAAAGGGACGATGCCAAGGCAAATATGATCCGACTGTTTGCCCAATTAACTCTAATCCTCAGAGCTTGGATATGAGTATAAACTTAGGACGAGTGTGACAGGCGCGCCAAGATTTAAGACCACTCGATCCACATCTCTAACCCTGATTGACGAAGGGAGAGTATAAAGGACGAGCTACGACGTCCATAACTCTAACTCTCATGACTTGAGAGAGTATAAATCTGTTGGGTTAGTGTGAATGGTGCACCACGACTTAAGACCGCTAAACCCATAACTCTAACTCTCACGACTTGGGAGAGAGTATAAAGGACAATGTTGCGACGTGCATGCAATCTCCATCTCCCTCCGATCGAGGATGGGATTATAGAAGAGTTACGGACCAGACGTCCGAACAACTTAACCCGGTTCCCACTAGCGCTGGGGGCACGGACATAGATTTCTGAATTAACTTCAAACACGCTTCGGACGCGGCCGATGTTTCAAAGTTAAATGGAGGCTACAGACACTATACCTCCAAACTACGACACCTGACACTTTGACATTTAATAATTCTATGCTAAATAGATTAGCACTCAACATGTTTTCATTTCGAGCAACAATTGCTTATGACTTAAAGATTGACTTAGTAGCTTGCAAGACTAAGCTAACTATTCTTTTTCGAATTGCAAGATTATGTACAGATACAAAGCAAAGACACGAGGGACACTCGCATAAACAACAAAGAGGTCGTGTTCGAAGGAATGACGTCGACTTCTAATGCTAAGCTTCCCACACAACTCAATGCAATGACCGAAAGGAGACCTTGAGAGTGGGATGTTCAATAACACATCACATGATTTAAGGCAACAACTGAAAGAGGGCTTTGAGAGTGATATCTAGAATCAACACACATACCAAGAGCAACGACAAGTTTTCACATTGCAAGTACACTGAATAGAAGATGCATTAGCTCAAGCATTTGGAAGGCTGCATGTGGACCACGAAAGGGGTGCAGAGTGACCATCCATTGACTGATCCCAACCTACTTCCCAATTGGAAGGGGAAGAAAGAGAGCATTCAAAGTGACTACTATCTGACCTCTCGCAGCCCAACTTCGATCCTTAGAGCTTGGATGGGAGAGCAGAAACCAATATGGGTTGAATACCAACAAATCATTTTGCATCAAACTCACGACATGATGAGGAAGTATGAATCCTGAGAAGACATGGATTTGACGTCCGCTACTCATTCAAGCCCCAATGGCTAGTGACGAAGAGCGCGAGCCATGAAAAGCATGAATCTACTACTCGACTACTCTATGCACATTTTCAACTTCTTAAAGTTTCGCAGGATCTCAAACTGCAACAAAAATGACGACCTCGATGGAACCGAGCGTGAGGAGAAAACTCAAAAAGAGTATGATGACCATTTTGGACTACGGTGGAACATAAACAAAGGGGATCGACCTAATTGGCTCGAATGATAAGAGTAACTAAGTTCATTAGCGCTCGATGAGCCAATCCTCATTTTCTAACTAAAGTGAAGGAACGATGCCTAGGCAAATGAGATTCGACTATTTGCGTGTTCAACTTTAACTCTCGCTGACTCGAGAGAAAGTACAAAATGACTTGGGTTGGCTAAGACCGCCAAACCTGCAACTCTAATCAGAAACAACGACGGAGAGTATAAAGTCTTAAGGACTGGACCCCCGACTGACTTAGCTCGACCCACACTGACACTGGGGGCATCAGCATTGGCTTCGTTTATTCCGCACCGACGCTGTGGGCATAAGCGTCAACTTACAGACTGTCTTTGAACACGTCCTTGACTTGACACGTGATTCAAAGGATATATATTATACCTTCGGACCATGACACGATTTGTCTTACTCACACATTCAAGCGAGACTGCTCATGTGTTCGACATGACTGGACTCACTCATTCTAGCGAGACTGCTTATGAGTTTGACATTACTTGACCTTACACTTGACCATGCTCTCGACTTGCATAAGAAGATGACACCATTCGACGAAGACTCTTTATGACGACCATGTGCAGAAGCCAGCGGCACAACTTGACTTATGATGATTTCATTCGACCTCTTGACTCGACGAGGCAGAAAAAGAAAAAGAATTCAAGCTTCAAGATTATTCTCAAAGACATGACAATTCAACATTGCTTTCTCGAAGATGAATGATATTTCAAAGAGATACAGTTCGACTTACTCAAAGTACATCATGTCCGCCACACGATGTACTTTGGGGGGCAAAGTGTTGACCCGCCTTTTGGCAAGGCCGTCAACCCATGGACCCATCACAGGATCACTCAGGACTCAAGCAGGGCCTGGACAAGCCCATACATTTTTGGTTCGAGGCTCCTTGGCTCGAGGGATCTCGGATAGAAGCACTTCAGCCCTATAGACCTAGGCTCGGTGGTCATGAGATCAGCTTACACTACAACAATGACTTGGTCATGAGATATATTTCATAGCCTATTTACTTGGTCCAACTACCTATTCTAAAGCCTATAAGCTCGGATCTAGCTACGTTTATGCTGCCACATATTAGAGGGAACTTCTCCACGTAATCAAGACTCAACTTCATTATCTGCTATTCACATGGATCAACCAACACATGGCGCCTCCAACTATTGAAGCCTACTGCCTATAAATACACCAAGCAATACAACAAAGAGGGGATCTTCATCTTCTTCAGCTCAGATTAGAGCCTAACTCTTTGGCCCATGCATGACTCAATCATGGCTGCCAACCACTTTCATCATGAAATACTTGTTATACTCCTCAAAAACGACTATGTAATGGAGATCCTGACGATCTCATTCATTGTATCTCCGACTTTATGACATTATTATGAGATTATAAAGTGGATGTAGGCTCGTTAATGCCGAAACACTATAAAAATGCTGTTGTCTTGCTTTTTCTTGCTTCTTCTCGTTTTTCTGATATTTCTTCATATATCATGCTCAAATTCGACTTTTGGCCACTGATGACCACTTTTTGGCGTCAACACTATTGTATCATAATTATTATGGATATCTCATTAAATTATATGGTTAATATATTTTATAATTATCTGAATATGATGATTATGTGAGTGATTGTTGAATAATATAGTAGAAACAAAATAGACCATTGACATGAAATATCAGCATGGAGAAATGCTGCAAAATAATCAACAGCTTTTAGTAGCATTTCAAAAATGCCAATAAAATACATATAGTAGGGTTTAGTAAGCGCAATACAGCAAAGGTAAAGTTGAAACTCTTAGCAACGCCAATAAGCTTTTGGTAACATTTTTAAGACGTTGTAAAACGATTTATTACGGTGTTTGAAAAATGCTGAAATAAAGGGATTTATAATGGCGTTGAAATAAATGCAACTAAAAATTAATGATTTTTAGTTGGGGTTCTATTATGCATTTATTAAAATGCTATCGAAAGTTTTGGTAGTATTTTTTTTCATCACCAAAAATACTTTTTCTTATAGTGAGACTTAGTGCATATAAATATCACAAATAAGCAACGCTTATTAAACTAAAATGATATTTTACCAAGAATAAGTAAGCAATAAAGTTGGCCATTATGTCACACACCTGCTAAGTGATGTATGAACATTAACATTTGAATAGTTTGATATTAATTGCTGGTCGAATTTGCGCCCAAAATTACATAGTAAAAATGATGAATTCTCTTAAGACGAAATGATTTAAATAGTTTATAATTATTATAAATTAAATAAATTAAAGATTATGAAATATTAGTTATAATTTTGAATATGATTTGAGAAATAAATAATGTTATATGTATATATAATAGTTGCAAATATATTGATCGATGTATGATACTAAATTCCTTTAATTGCATTATATTTGGTTTGGGCTCAAATGGGTTTAAAGCCCATCTGTAGGGTTGTTAATTTCAGTTTTAGCAAGGATCAGGGGTGGCTAAAACATAGGTGATAAGTTTGGAAATGTGTAGCTAATAATGAGTAAATCTAGTGGGATTACAACCACTTTTTTCTTCAAATGCGTTTACTTCCAAATCTTAAAACAATCAGTTTTTGAAGATTGTCTATCTTTCTTCCTTACTAAAATCCTTTTCTTTTTCCAAATTTTCCTCTTTCTAAATATTTATCCCATTACTCTTATGAAATATCTACATTCCCAGTTCCTACTCCCTATAATATATGGATATTAATATCATTTTTCCAATAACTAAACTTACTATACATTATAAATTGGTTGTCACAAAGGACCTAATTCCTTTGCGTTTCCTTAACGCAACCAAAAAAATATGTACAAATCCACCTCCAAAGCTTTCTATATGTTACTATTTATAAGAATGAATTACAAAATCTTAATGTGTGTGTGTGTATATGTATACTATACTTATATTTCAAAAGTACAAACACATTCATCCCCTATATTTATAGGATATGCTGACCTAACTCTAATATCAAATGTAATAAGTCGTACCCCCTATGGGTCAGGTTTTTCGAAGAGAGAAAACCCAAGTCAACTAAGGCACAAATCTTGTAAATAAACAAAGATGTCTATCAGAGCTTAAGCAAATAACTTATAGCGCAATAATTTAAAATATAATAATTGGTAAACACTTACCATAATATTGACACTCACAAATCAAGAGTCTCAATTAGCTCTAGTCAAGCAAGATTATCGGTGTTTGTCTTTTACCTAACTTGTGGGATTTTTTGAGGAGGGGTCAAAAAAATTGTTCTAGTGAGTGGAAAACTATACACCATTCAACATAACACTACATATACTGATGCTTACCATTTTGTTATATCCAACTTTATTTCTGTCGTTATACCCCATCACTATGCACATACCACACCCACCAACTCCTTGGTAGATTTGACCTTATATATACCAACAATATATGTACATAAATATACTTTCTTGGGCCATCCCGACCCTAGATACTACTTGTAGTACATTTCATAATCATATCGTTAGGTTCTTTTTATCATCATGTCATAAATATGGTCATCATCTCACTACGTTGTAAATATGACTATTCTCTCATCATGTCATAACTATGGTCATCGTCTCTCCATTTCATAAATATGATTATCGTCTTAGTCATAAATATGGCCATCGTCTCACCGTGTCATAAACATGGTCATCGTCTCGCCATGTCATAAATATGGTTGTCATCTCAACATGTCATAAATATGACTATCGTCCTGTCAAGAACGTATTCGAATCCCGCTAATGCACACCCCATTGCCCAGACTTCAGAGAATTAGTCGGAGATTTAGTATCCGAGGTTTGTCTTTTCTATCATGGACCAGCTCCGTACAACGATAACTTTTCTAGTTTGGAAGATACATCTTGTGTAACAACCCGGAATTTTGGAACCAATTTAAAATTTACTTTAATTGATTTTAATAGAAATTAAATACTTTAGACGAATTATTTTGAGAATAAACGACCCAAAATTTATTTAAAGCAAAGTTAGAACTTATAAATTTATATTAATTATAAAACGAGTCTGAAATGGCGTGGTAGTTTGAAATTTTGATTTTAAACTTTAAATGAATATATAAAATTCAATATAAATCAGAATTTGATAAAACAAGAAACATTGAAATATTTTGAATTGTAAATTTCTAATTGAAGTAAAAAATTGAGATTTCACTTTATAAATTGTAAGGTATGTCTAAATTAAAATTTAGAATAGTCGCTATGGAATTTAAATATATTTTTAAAAGGTATATATAACCCGAAGAAAACTCACATTTTGCATATGGACGAATCTGGACTCAAAACCACTTCCATTAAGTTCAAATATCGTTTGCGTGCTCGAAAAGTATAAACTTCGATATATTCTGAGCTTCGGAGCACCTTGGTTGGGTCTTGGTTGGCTAAACCTAGCCCACTCTTATAATCCCCCAAATCAGCTCATTCTCCCTCATTCACTTCAACTCTTCAAAAGAAATAGAAAATGGTGAAAAGAAAGGGAAATAGAAATTCCCTAAGCCCTAGCTTAATCTAGGGGCTTCAATCTTGTTGAAATCAAGAGTAAAAGCTTAGCTAAACTCCTCTTCATCTTCTACATCTTATACTACTTGTTTCCTCTTTGATTTCTAAGATTTCCTATGACCTAACTCTTAGGAAATTCAATTATATGTGTTTAGATTGGAGAGTAGCAAGCTATGTTAGAAGAGAGGTTGTCTTAGCTTGTCATTGATTCGATTTCTTGTTTCTAAACAAGCAAAGGTGACAAACTATTCACTAAAAAGGGCTAGATTAAGATTAATTGTTTGCTAGTCAATTGTTTGAGTTATGAGATGGTTGTTGGTTGATGATATGCTAGTGAATTGGGTAGGCTAGTGTAACTTAGTTGATTTCATGTGTTCATGTTTTCATTGAATTGAAAATTATGATTAGAATTGTCCACCAATCTAATTCATATGCTATGAGTTGTTTTGCCAGTATTGTGAAGCTCCATTGTCGCGCCAGCAACTTCTAGGACTTCACAATTCGCTTGTATTGCATTTGATTGCTTTGGTTTGGAATTTATTTCACTTTTGAACTTAAAAGAAAAATCGTTACAATCTCATGTATATATGTTTGTGCATGTTTGTTTTTGTTCTTGAGTTGTTTCGACGAGCTTATAAGGCCACATTACCATCTAACTCAAGTGCATAGCATCCATGGTTCGTCGGAAACGATTAATATAAGAAAAGAAGAAGAAAAACTAATGGGACTGATTAACAGCCACCGGTCGACTGGTCCATTTCAGACCAGTCGAATGGTATCAACCTGGGCAGAAATTACGGTTCTGACCAGTCGACTGGTCTGTTTTGGACCAGTCGACTGGTAAATGGCTGTGGACCGGAGGATCTTGGTCCACAGTCTAGATTCATCCAGGCTCATTCCCAGCCAGAGCCCGGAACATTTGGCCTTCGTTTGTGACTTTTCAGTTTCTATAATTCACAAATTTCAGCAATTAACGAAGAATTTATGATTTGGAATTTATAAATCTTTTAATAAAGATTTAATGGAAATTCACCAAAGTGAAGTTTTCCAATTTAATAAAAAAAATGGAATTGAATGGAATTCAATTTAATAATAATCTCGATGAGCTTCTACGAATGAAGACTGCCACTGTTTATGGAATTTAAAAGGCCTTGTCGTTATTCCACTTATAGTATTAATTTTATACGGAAATTTATATCGATTACTATTGATCTGATTTCAGTGAAAGTTCCATGATTTTGGGTTCATCGTGAATTGTGTTTGAAATAACATTTGTTTTTTAACCCAAGTAAAAGCAGGAGCAATTTCCTAAAGTTGAACAATCATTAAGTAGTGATTTAAGAGATTAAAACTAAGAAGAGTTTTAATAAATCTTTAATTAGATTTGAATGAATAGATGGTAGTTAAATTTACCAAAACACGAGAAGTGATATAAACCAAATATACTTGGTTGTTGATATTGACTATGATTGATCGATTGTTTGGATTGTGCTCAAACAGTTTATGAGCAAAATATGCTTTTACATTTAGCAATGGGTTGGGTAGAAATATTGGTATGCTAACACCTTGTGAAACACTTCACGATTTGACTATGAGGTGTTAGCGATGTTGTTGAATTCATTTCAAATTTAATGAATGATTTTGAAATGATATTTTCTTAAGTGAAAAGAAATGTTTTCCCGATTTTGAACAGGGAATGTTTTATAAAAATGTTTTATAAAACAGAAAGGAATTCGAGGGCTAAACCCGATGTGTTCGAAATAATTTAGAAAAATATTATGTGTTTTACATTGTAGTTCATCACTTAACCGATTAGTTGCTATTGAAGATATCTCTGTTTGGTGGCAAAGAATTTATTCTCTTGCTTAACACCCTTCTTTGAGACGTATGAGCTCAAAGGTTAGATGATTAATAGTGACTGATCATATGTGTGAATTGTTGATGTGAAGTACTATAGTTTGAAAATACTTGTGATTATTATGTTGTGAAATGATTTTCCCCACTTTGGGATATAAAAATGGTTTAGTATGTGGCTAAAGATTCAGGTAACCCTGACGACTAAAAGTATGGGGGCGAGAGGACCCAGGACCTTAATTGGTGAGTGGTCAGGTGTAGCCTGCTCCATGTGTGGGAGGTGCACATACATATATATATACATATATATATATATATATATATATTGAGTGACTAAGGAACCGACCCTTGGCCTTGTTGATGAGAGAAACCTCCTGATATTTGGTTGTATACTGTTTGTATGCATTGTGATATTTTGGAATTCATATTTCCAAAGATTTTGCTTTGAGATCCCGAAGTGAAATCTACT
>JASFAX010000151.1:12500-15000 GCA_030737875.1 Allium sativum
TCCGCGCCGAAGGCTCAAACGCGATCGGTTGACCCGCTTTCTGGTAAAGAAGGTGTTCGAGTTAATGGTGTTCACGTGTCCGCGCCGGGCTTGGCACGTCTTGGATTTGGCAAATTACCAGATTTACCGAAGTACAAGATTTGGCAAAGTACCAGGTTTGGCACTCAAAAAAGGCTTGAAAACACGGTGAAACATTGGATTTTCACGTGTGCTCATCGGGCTTGGCACGACTTGGATTTGGCGAATTACCAGATTTAGCACTTGACAAAGTACCAGGTTTGCCAAAGTACGAGGCTGAAAAACACGGTGAAACATTGGATTTCGACGTGTGCGCATCGGGCTTGGCACGCCTTGGATTTGTCAGAGTACCAGATTTGGCACTCAAAAAATAGTGAAAAACACAGTGAAACATTGGATTTTCACGTGTGCGCATCGGGCTCGGCACGGCTTCGTTTTGGCAAAGTACCAGGTTTGGCAAAGTACCAGATTCGGCACTTTGCAAAGTACCAGATTTGGCACTCAAAAAAGGCTTAAAAACATGGTGAAACATTGAATTTTTACGTGTGCTCATCGGGCTTGGCACGCCTTGGATTTGGCAAAGTACCAGGTTTGGCACTTGGCAAAGTACCAGGCTGAAAAACACGGTGAAACATCGAATTTTTACGTGTGCTCATCGGGCTCGGCACGCCTTGGATTTGGCAAAGTACCAAATTTGCCAAAGTACCAGATTTGGCACTCAAAAAATAGAGAAAAACACGGTGAAACATTGGATTTTCACGTGTGCTAATCGGGCTCGGCACGGCTTGGTTTTGGCAAAGTACCAGGTTTGGCAAAGTACCAGATTCGACACTTTGCAAAGTACCAGATTTGGCACTCAAAAAAGGCTTAAAAACATGGTGAAACATTGAATTTTTACGTGTGCTCATCGGGCTTGGCACGCCTTGGATTTGGCAAAGTACCAGATTTGGCACTTGGCAAAGTACCAGGTTTGCCAAAGTACCAGGCTGAAAAACACGGTGAAACATCGAATTTTCGCGTGTGCTAATCGGGCTCGGCACGCCTTGGATTTGGCAAAGTACCAAATTTCCAAAGTACCAGATTTTGGCACTCAAAAAAGACTGAAAAACATGGTAAAACATTGGATTTTCACGTGTGCGCATCGGGCTCGGCACGGCTTGGTTTTGGCAAAGTACCGGGTTTGGCAAAGTACCAGATTTGGCACTTTGCAAAGTACCAGATTTGGCACTCAAAAAGGGCTTAAAAACACGGTGAAACATTGAATTTTCACGTGTGCTAATCGGGCTCCGCTCGCCTTGGATTTGGCAAAGTACCAGATTTGGCACTTGGCAAAGTACCAGGTTTGCCAAAGTACCAGGCTGAAAAACACGGTGAAACATTGAATTTTCACGTGTGCTAATCGGGCTCCGCACGATTTGGCACTTGGCAAAGTACCAGATTTGGCACTTGGCAAAGTACCAGGTTTGCCAAAGTACCAGGCTAAAAAACACGGTGAAACATCGAATTTTCACGTGTGCGCATCGGGCTTGGCACGCCTTGGATTTGGCAAAGTACCAGATTTGCCAAAGTACCAGATTTGCCAAAGTACCAGATTTTGGCACTCAAAAAGGGCTTAAAAACACGGTGAAACATTGGATTTTCACGTGTGCTAATCGGGCTCCGCACGCCTTGGATTTGGCAAAGTACCAGATTTGGCACTTGGCAAAGTACCAGGTTTGCCAAAGTACCAAGCTGAAAAACACGGTGAAACATTGAATTTTCACGTGTGCTAATCGGGCTTGGCACGCCTTGGATTTGGCAAAGTACCAGATTTGCCATTTGGCAAAGTACCAGGTTTGCCAAAGTACCAGGCTAAAAAACACGGTGAAACATCGAATTTTCGCGTGTGCTAATCGGGCTCCGCACGCCTTGGATTTGGCAAAGTACCACATTTGCCAAAGTACCAGATTTGGCACTCAAAAAATGGTGAAAAACACGGTGAAACGTTAGATTTTCACGTGTGCGCATCGGGCTTGGCACAGCTTGGATTTGGCAAAGTACCAGATTTGGCACTTGGCAAAGTACCAGGTTTGCCAAAGTACCAGGCTGAAAAACACGGTGAAACATTGAATTTTCACGTGTGCGCATCGGGCTTGGCACGCCTTGGATTTGGCAAAGTACCAGATTTGCCAAAGTACCAGATTTGGCACTTGGCAAAGTGCCAGATTCGGAAAACACATGCGGATCACTCAAAAACCCAGTGACTACATGGTAAAACCACAAAAAAAAATGTGGTCGGATTTACCTACGTAGCAGAGACACTTTGGACTACCGGGGTCATATTAGGCTAAATTCCATATATTCCTATATTGGGGGGGGAGGGTGAGGAGGAGGAGGAAGGGGAAGGATCGACCAAAATGGATCAGGCAAAACGCAAGCTGAAACATTGGTCGATCAACAAATTTTTTTTGTGTGGATTTTTCGGAGAAATATTTTTTTTTTT